>PVLD010008941.1:0-80463 GCA_004027595.1 Dinomys branickii
AGGCTTCCTGGTTCCCCTGTATCTTCACATTCAAAACTTGTTCTGGGTGGGGTTGAGTTTTGAGACTGCATTTTGTTCCTCTGTTTTCCCATTTTTGGGTATCAGATTCAAAATGTGGAGCTATAAATTCCACAGGCAGTTCAGCAGGCAAAGGTCTGCTGCAGAGGCTGCTCCAATGATTACTTCTCTTTGGGAGAATGTCCCTTAAGCTGTCTGCTGAGATTTCCGCTTCTATTCCCTACCCCAAGACCTGGCCGGGGCAAATAAACAGCTTGCCGCCCCAGGAGTCTTACAGACAGGGCACTCTGGTGTTCCTCCCTGGGTGGAGCTCCTTCCCCCCTCACAAATCCCGTTGGGGCGCCTAGCTAGTTCTTCCCACCCAGGAGATCCCGCAGTTCTTAAAGCTGTTTTGATGTTACTCGCTGGGCTGAGCTTCTTCCCGATTCAGGAAAAACCGTTTAGAGCGCCCACTTAACTCACCCTTTGATCGTGCAGACAGGAATGCCGTTCAGATATATCTCTCTGGATGGAGTTTTTTCCCAACTCAGAAATCCCGCCAATCGCTGTTGCTCCAGTTCGCACAGCGCCGGCTGCGGGGGTGGGGTTCTGAGCGGGATCCCAGACCGCTGCCCAGATTGGCACAATCTGTCCCTGTTGCTCCAGTTCGCACAGCGCCAGCTGCAGGGGTGGGGTTCTGAGCGGGATCCCAGACCGCTGCCCAGATTGGTGCAATCTGTCCCTGTCGCTCCAGTTCACGTGGCTCCGGCTGCGGGGGCGGGGTTCTGAGCGGGATCCCAGACCGCTGCCCAGATTGGCGCAGTCTGTCCCAGTAGCGCGTTCTCTGAGTTTCCTCTGCTCGGCTGCCTTCAACAAATCCTGGTTACAGCCGCCTCTGAGCCAGTCGGGTTTTTTCTGTGTTTCATTTTTGTAAGAATCTTTTTGGCTTATATCTTGTACTAAGTAACTACTTTGAAGATAATGATACACAATGTAATAGCTATTATTATTCTCATTATTTGGTTGTGAAAATTTGTTTCATTTTTCATAAAATTAAAAGAAAACAGTTTAAAAGCTATCTGAATTTAATACTAAATGATGATGAAAATAACTAAAGAAAAAAAAGGCCTACTGGTCACTGAACTTTAGAGAATATCCTCTAGGTTACCAGAAAAGCACGGCAGATACTTCCATTTACTTCCACAATAACTATACTTCCACTATAGTCCTCATTACACTCCATTTCCCTTGTGCCAACACAGATAGTTGATAAAAGTTTCCTCAATAAAAGTACAAATAGTTAGGGACCAGAGAAGAAAGGGGAAAAAAGAGAACATAAATGAGAATAGGCAGATCGCTTTGGTCATTATTACACAGCATAAATATAATAACCAAAATACGTACTTATTTTGTACAGTAAAGTATCTGTATTGTTGTAGATCCAAAGATTATATAAAAGGGAGCAGAATTTGGATGGCTCTTCAAAAGCCCAGTTCCCCTAAAGAGTGGTGACCTTATTTTAGGCACTCAGAGAAACAACTGAGCAATGAAGACCACACTAGTTAAACTGAATTCAGAGGTATACTATTAATTTTGTATAGATACACTACATAATTCTTTAGCGTCCAGAAACTTGATGATTAATGAATCAGCTGCCAAATGCTCCCTGGTGAAGCTAATTAAACAGTGTAAATATTAGTGAACATACCCATTTAAAGCAGTTTGCTAAACTATTATGGAAATATTAAATAAATAATAATAGTAATAAAGGCATAACTAATGGTGCAAAAGCCAAAAGCTAAAGGATTTAAGTCTTAGTGTTGGCCCATTTCCTTTGTCAGCTTCACTAATTCATACTGATTAGCATGAATGAATATCATTATAGTAGAGTAGAGGTTAGTATTATGAGCCCTGACAACTGGAAAAAAAACTTACGTTGCAGTTGTCTATAAATGCGACTGACCATGATTAAAGGACTCAATCTGTATTGTGAACTTGGTGTACAAGACTTCATATTTGTACAAAGAGCCACCCACCCTTTATCACAAGAATATAAAAATAGATAAAATTGCTTTGAGCTTTTAAAATAACAGTGAAGTTAAAATGAAGTCACTACAACATAAACTGTTTAAAATGTGTATTAGCATAACAAATAAGTGGTTAGCCTGTAAACTACACTCTTCCTCCCTAGTAGTAATAACAGTAATAATACCATTACCTTGTTCTTATGGCCATTTCATTTTTTTTGAACCTACTTTCACAAATATTAATTGAAGAACCCTTATGTATAATCTGACCACTCCTGGTACAAGCACATTTAGTACAGATTTACATGGCAGGAAATATTTCTATCATCTCCCTAAAGCTAAGAATATGCTCCCTGCCCCTTTTTTCTGAGACAGGGTTTCTCTAAATTACCCAGGCTGGGTCTGGCTTAAGATTCTCCTGCCTCAGCCTCTGGAGTGCTGGGGTTACAGGTATGTCCCACCCATCCAGCCTGTTCCCTTTTATTTATATGGATTCTCACCACTTTCACATATATTAATTGGAACAGTAGCTGGGGATATAGCTCAGTGGCACAAGTGCCTGCCTGGCAAGTGCAAGGTGCTGAGTTCAATTCCCATACCAAAAAAAAAGACACTAATTGGAATGGTAGCACTATGAATGAATGATCTTTCTATTCTTTTGTATCTTCCTAAGGGCACAATACAAAAGAGAAGAGCAACTAAAAACTGATAAATAAGCTAGGCAGTTAAACCATGTTCTTGAACTTAGATTCTGATCTGCCCAAAGCCTCAGCTCAGAGCAACTCCCCAGAACAATAAGCTGATTCTCTGCTTGCTTCAGACATATACCTAAGGAGGCAACAGAATAATTAAGGTATCTTAAGTATGAGCATAAAAAAATCAAATCATTCTTGTTCTCTACTATAATTCCTCTGTATTGAGCACAGGCCTAGCACAAAGTAAATACTCAACAAATCTTCACTGTGATTATTAGTAAAGGGAGAACATTCCACCTAAATTCTCATAAAGTATCTGCTCAGTGGCAGAGAACAAAAGTTTCAATTTTTTGTTGTTATATAGCTTTTCCTCGACAATTATTGCTTTTAAATACATGTATAAGAAAGTGGAACCTAAACTAGGGCCACAGAACAAGTCTGTTAAAAATCTAGAGACAAGCAGCTAGAAGGTATATTCAGAGAGCTAAGACAACTATAAAAAAAATCAGAGTATATACCCTGATAACCATTCATTCAGCAGGCAAGCTCTTTTAAGTCCTAATTATTAGACTAAAACTTATTTCACTGAAGCATTTTCAAAATGTAGAGTTAGAGCTTACATGTTTGTATATTTACAGTATTCACCTTGTAATTAAATTGCAAACATAGTTTCTTTTTCTTTGACAGGACCAAAATGAAAGAAACCATTGTTGTTTGACAATGAATTCAGTTGCTGGAAATTGGGTATAAAATTTTAAAGTGATTTGAATTTTACAAAGTACTAAGAAAAAGTGCCACTTAAAAAATCCAATAGGTAGCTGGATGTGGTGGTGAACAACTGTAACCCCAGCACTCAGAAGGCTACAGCAGGAGGACAACAGTGAGTTTGAGGCCAGCCTGGGCTACATAAGGAGTTCAAGGCCAGCCTGAACTGCACAGGGAGACCCTGTCTCAAAAAGAACATCCAATGGGAAAGATGGGCATGGTGGCACACGCCTATAATCCCAGCACTCAAGAGGCTGAGGCAGGAAGGTTACCCTGAGTTTGAGGCCAGCCTGGCCTACATAGAAAGTTTAAGGTCAGCCTGTATTATAAAACAAGAAAAATGTCTCAGAAAAATTTCAATGGGCAAGGGTGGTAGCACAGACCTGCAATCCCGGCTATGAAGGTGGCTGAGACAAGAGGAATGCAAGCTTGAGGCCAGCCTAGAAAACTTACCAAGACTCTACACAAAATAAAACTTTAAAAAGCTGGGGAGGTAGCTCAACATTCCCAATCTCCCCTGCAAAACACACACACAGACACACACAGACACACACAGACACACACACACACACACACACACACACATACACACACACAATGACAATACATTTTAAACATTTATAACATACTTTTCTAATGTGCCTTCTCGTTTCCATTTTAACACACAACATATTCTCTCAAAGCAAGGACTAATGTAAGCTTTAAAAAAAAAAACACAATAATCTAGCTGGGCATGGTGGTGCATGCCTGTAATCCCAGCACTTGGGAGGCTGAGGTGGGAGGATCATTTCAAGTTTGAGACTAGCCTGGGCTACAAAGTGAGCTCAAGGCCAGCTAGAACAGTACAGTGAGACCCTGTCTCAAAAAGACAAAAAATAATAATAATCTAACTGCCAAATTTAGTTGGGAAAAGTTTCTTTTTAAGTTTTGTGATGGTTAACATTGTGTCAACTTTATTGGCTTGAGAGACACCTCAAAGTAAAGCACATTTCTGGGTGTACCTGGGTGAGTCATGGGGGTGTGACCTTGAGGACTATATATCTGGTGCTTGGCTCCTTCCTCTCTAGTTTTTCCCATGTTCTGCTGCCATATAGCTAGCAGCTTTTCCACAGACTAAAAAATCTAAAGCTATGGACTTAAATAAACCCTTTCTCTTTAGTTGTGTGTGTTGGGTATTTTACTCCAGGAACAAAAAGCTGTATAGGGCTGGGGATACAGCTCAGCGGCATGAGTGCCTGCCTGGCAAGCCCAAGGTCCTGAGTTTGATCCCCAGCACCACAAAAACAAAAAACCAACCAAACAAAAAGCTGTATAATACAAATTTATCTTATAAAATCTATAAAGTAACTCATTAGGAAAACATAGGTACACTGGATACTTATGAAGCAAACAATCACAAAAGATAAAAATGAAAGAACAATGATTCTCGAGCACAGCACTTAAAATAAGTGTTATGTCTTTTTGGCTTGTAGATTATTCTTAAACCAAAGATAAGAAGCAATACTTCATACCAAAAGCTCCTAAACCATACCATACCAACTTTGGCAGATGATGTGGAAAACAGTACTGCTACTAGTCCAAATTACGTATACTAAAAGCATTTGTCACATGTTCTTTCTTTGAAGTAGATATAAGCAAATATTTGACTACAATTTTTATCTTATAGCTGGGAAGCTTTTTGCCTAAAGTTATATTCAGAGAATTTACAGTGGAATAGGTATCTTGCCTATTCCTAATTCTATAGATTTTTATGGATCATACTTCAGTAGAGTTGCGAGATTAAATGCAGGATAAAGTATTTCATGAGATGTACTTACACTAAAAAATTATTGTTTATCTCAAATCCAAATTTACTTAGGCATCCTGTATTTTTATTAAGTCTTTCAGCTATATCTTTCAGTATAAGTCTATTTCAGAAAATACCAAATTCATTGCCAGGAAGAGTTTTAGTCTCGTAAAGTTGGCTGATTCCTTACCTTTTAGGAACTTCTTGAGGACCAAGCCACCACAAATGCTTTTTACAGAAGCAACTGTAAGAAACAGAATACAAGGAAATATGACAAATAAGACAAGTAAATGGAGTTTACTTTAAAAACCAGGACTAGCTGTATGGATAAACAGCGGACTGCTTGCCTACCATGCACCAGGTCGTGGGTTTAATCCCTGGCACCTCAAAAAAGACATCAAATGATAATCTGAAAACACTGCTTATAAATACATAACATTTAAAAAGAGATCCTACTAATGTAATTCAGTTTTAAAAAGTGGAAACAGAGTGTGTAGGCCGGGTCTGGAATGGGCGACGTTGAGGTAAGAGTGGCGGCAGCGGAAGCTGACCAAACTCTTTGTGAGCAACCTTGAACCTAAAGTGACGGAAGAGCTGCTTTCTATGCTTTTCTACCAAGCTAGGCTGGTTATAAGGGTGAAAATTCTAAAAGATAAAGATGGTAAGTGAAGCAAGTTGTGTTGTGAATTTTAAACATTATCTGTTCCTTATGCAATGACTCTACTTAATAGAATCCAACATTGAGAAGGCACATCAAAATTCAGTTTTAGATCAAGCAGTAGTCATGCATCACAAAATGTCAGTTTATCATAGCCCCAGCATTGTGCTGGAAATCCAGTCCCTACCTGCACATTTCCTAGCAGCAGACAGAAAAGGACTGTGGAACACATGTCACCATCATCACAGATAATTTCAGAGGTCATGCTCATCTCCAGCAAATTACCAGAGACAAGCAGTGATGAACGTTTTGAGACAGATGCCATACGGTGGGAAATTTGGTTTCCATGTGGATCAATCAGAACCTTCACCATCACCTCAGTTACATAATCATACTTTTACCCAGTCTTCAAGCTTCCAATGGCACCAGAATATATCACCCTCACAGTATAAAATCAGAATTCTCATCCCTACCAGCAGACAGACATTATAGCCAAGAACAGTTTTACACTGATCATAGGTCTGACCACCATTACAGAAACAGCAGAGACGATTTCTTCTATGAAGATAGGAATCCTGATGGCTGAAGTCATAACTATGACAGAAGAGACAGTGGCAGGAATGGAAAATGGCACTCATCTTGACACTAGCAAGTTTTAAAAGTATTAAAAGGACATTATTTATAGGGTCATTTTAGGCTCTTTTGACTAAGTTAAGCTGGAAATATTCCAAAAATCTGTAAGGAGTAGCTTTCAAGTTGCCATTTTAAAAATTTAAATAGCTACAGCTACAGTTTAATACAGAAATGAGAAGAATAAGGGAGGGGAGGGGAATGGGAAAAAAAGAAGTAAGATATATCATGTACAGGTACAAATTCCCTATGATGAATGTACCATTATGTATATCTAAAATGTACCAATAAATTTTTAAAAAAGAAAGTAGCAAAAAAATGAGAACTGTTCCAGTTCTTCTCTCTTTCCCCCCCCCCCCTTTTTCAGACAGGGTTTTACTATGCAGTTCAGAGTTCAGGCTAGCCTTAAACTCACAGTGATCCTCCTGCCTCAGCCTCCCAAGTGCTAGGACTACAGGCATGTACCACCACACTCAGCACTCAGTTTTATTTCATAAATAACCTTTCATTTCAGGGTTTTAAAAGAACTTTAGAAAAAGGAAGTTTCATGGTACCTAATCATTTAGACAGCTTCAGAAGGATGGATTATATGTCAAGAGTAACTAAAAACAATATAATGCTTAAATTTTGAAAAATAAACTATAGTAAAAGACACATTGCTATGTATCTTTTACTGTAATATATTTTTAAAATTTAAATATTCTTTTATACTTTAACCAGCCCTCAGAGGTTGTATTTTAAACCAAATATTTTAAGTAACTGTTATCCTTTTGCATTGCAAGAAATTTCATTTTAAGTGAATGAAATTTTATTGTGTATGAAATCTAAGTTGATAGTCTAAAAATCTAAGTTGATAGTCTGAAATGACTATTTTGTTAAAAAATTAGAAAATATAATTTTCCATGATTTGTTTTATTAATAATTTCAGAAAGTTATTGGTTGTTTGGGATAAATCATTTTGCTTAACTTACAGAATTTAAGTAAAATTCTGTAACATGTTCTTTGTACCTTTATCCTATACAAATATAAATCTACACAGACTATTTCATCCTAAAATTTTTCATTAAATCATGTTTGACTGGTCACTCAAGAATTAAATATCTGTATGTATATGTTTTTACATGAAAAATTATAGAATTAATATAAATTCCCTTTTTCATGAACAACAAAAATATAAATGCATACTCAGATAAAATGTTTTACCGAAAGTATTCTTTTTGGGAAAAAAATGATTCATGAAGTCTCTAAGTGCTGCCTCTCTTCCTCAAACTTTAGAAATTTTAACATTTTCAAAGTCCCCAAGATATGTGTACCAAGGACACATTAGGGAGATTTACAAGTTGATTTTTGTTTTGAACATTAGAAAGAATTTAATGTCAACATTTTCTGCTTCTAAAATTTTTAAATCTTAAAATTCTTATGTATCAAGATATTGCATCTTGTTCATTCAGAAATATTCATAAAATTATCAAGAATTTGGATTTTTTAAACACTAATCACAGCCTTTATACTGTTACTTTTTAATATATTAAGAACAAAAAAGGTGAATTCAGGGTCATTTTCATATATGGTTACACAGACTCCATACATGTTACTATATGATCATATTACACCAGTGTACAACTGAGAAATCAACTTTTTGCATATAATTTTGTGAAACTTGCACACACTTTTAAGTGTTGTGTTATGCTTATGTCATGAAACTGTCCATAGGCTACATTGGTAAGCCGTAAATGCTTGCTAGCACAGTGGCACAATAGCATTCCATTGCATTCACTAATGTGTGTATGGGCTGGAAAGGGTTAATGTGTTGCCACCCTTCCTTGAACACTGCAGAAACACTGTGGAAAGTGATATATGTGTACCAAGGACACATTTTATTAGGGAGATTTACAAGTTGATTTTTGCTTCAAACATTAGAAAGAATTTAATATTAACATTTTCTGCTTCTAAAATTTTTAAATCTTAAAAATCTTATGTATTTTAGGGTAAAATACATAGGAATAAAGAATAAAAGGATAAAATACATAAGAATAAAAGGATAAAATGAAAACACCAAGAAGACTGTGAGGCTAAAATGACTATCTGTAGGCAGAATAACTTCTTGGAGATAATAACCTAAAAGCAAGTCTTTTCACCTATACTTAACAATTACCTATAATTAACATCAAGACTGTTCCTTTGAATGTTATTATACAGTAGCTGGCAGAAAAGGATTATGTGAAGATGGCATTTTCAGGTAATAATCAAGAGCACTCAATTCCAATAACTCACATTCCAGTGTAAAAGTGAATTAAAATTTTGGTCTTTCTTTTAACCATGTATTCTTGAAGAGAAGGGTATTGGACAGGAATGGTTTGTACCTATAGTCCTAAATATGAACATTAGTACATTTAAAGCAGTGACGGTGAACCTTTTAGAGCTTTCAATGATACAAATAGCCCATTACAGGCATCTGAGATGAATATGCACTTCTCAGATGAAGAAATACTAATAGTGAATACATACATGAAAAAATGTTCAACATCATTAGTCATTTGAGAAATGCAAATTAAAACAACACTGAGATTCCATCTCACCCCAGAAAAAAATGGCTATTATCAAGAAATCAACCAATAACAAATGTTGGAGAGGCTGTGGGGAAAAAGGGACCCTACTCCACTGGTGGTGGGAGTGTAGATTGCTGAAACCACCTTGGAAATCAGTTTGGAGATTCCTCACAAAACTAGGATTAGAAGTCCCACTTAACCCAGCTATTCCCCTTCTGGGTATTTTCCCAGAAGAATTAAAAACATCATACAACAGCGATATATGTGCACCTATGTTTCTAGCAGTAGAATTTGTTATAGCTAAATCTTGGAAACAACCCAAATGCCCATCAGCTGAGGTATGGATAAAAAAGATGTGGTATTTCTATACAATGGAGTATTGCTCAGCTATAAAAAAGATAAACTCAAGGCTTTTGTAGATAAATGGAGGCAACTAGAGAGCATACTCATGAGTGAAATAAATCAGACCCACCTGTGTAAACATCAAATTGCCTCCCAGGTGTAGGAACCTGAAAGAGCAAGTAAACTCAAGACATACAACAGATGATATGAAAGGGAAAGAAACTGCTCAAAGGAAGGTACAACTGGGATGAAGAAAAGAACAAAGAAAGAAGGCAGGCCATATATATACATATATATATATATATCTAAAATAACTATACTGCTGATGTCTGATGGTGTATTGAAAGGAACAGTTAATTCTTAAACTTTTTATATTTTGACCAATTTTGCATGCTTATATCTGGTAATCTAAGCAACTGATTTGAAGACAAAATATGCAATGGAGCAACCATTGGTAAATTTCTACCATCTTGTCTAGTGAAACTCTTGTATAATCTCTAAAGTTTTATTTAATAATTATTTTTTATTCTCTTTAATGGTTTGAACAATCTTCCATTCTTACATCTGGTAATCTGAGCAACATGGTTGAAGATAACAATATGTAATATAACAACCACTGTTAATTCCTATCATTTTGTTTTGAAACCCTGTATCACTTTTAAGGTTCTCACTTTGTTTTGTTTATATCTGTGCTATTGATATGTTGCTATTTTTTCTATTACTCTCTTTAAAATTATAAAAAAGACAAACAGCTCATTACAGCACATGTGCCACAGTTTCACCACCACTGATTTAGAGTAATAATATTTTTTTTTCCCTTTTTGAGATAGGGTTTCACCATGCAGTTCGGTCTGGGCTTGAACTCACTTTGTAGCCCAGGTGGGCCTTGGACACACCGCGATTTTCTTGCCTGAGCCTCCTGAGTCCTAGTATTACAGGCTTGTACCACCATGCCTGGCTAGAGTAATATTTCTTTGGAACAGAGGGTGAAAGAAGAAGTAGGCTCATAAGAGAAGAAAAAAGATCAGAACTTCTTGGAGTCCCCTCCCAAACGGAACATGCCTTTTCCCAAAGGAAATGCATATCATAAATGCATATTCTCTCAGAAAACGTGTACTGTCTGGGAAGGGAAAAAGTTGAGGATGACTACACTAGAGCGAGAGGCAAGCCCACTGCCTACACGTACGCTATCCAGCATGTAGTGCCCAGTAGTTACATGTGGGTATTTACATTTAGCTAGATTAAAAATTCAGTTCCTCTGTCATGCTAGCCACACTTCAAGCAATCAATAGCCATGTGTGGCTAAGGGCTAGTATATTAAACTCCCATAAACACAGAACATTTTCACTGTCACAGAAGTTTCTACTAGAATACAGCACTCTCATCTCCAGATTTTAAGTGGTTCTGGACAAACGATACATGCTTCCAAATGTCAGAGCCAACACAGCATAGAACATTTAACAAAAGACAGTGTCTGTTTGTCTGTCTCTCTTTTTTCTCTATATTTCTCCCAGGCATATACCAGTTGGGAGGGTGGGTCATTGGACAGCTACAGGCAGGCCTATACTTGTAACTAATGAGGAGCTACAACTTAAAAAAAGACTCATACCCCACCTATGTCGCTGTGTCAGTGTTTCTTAATTACACATCACAGTTTCCTCTAACATCCTTTCTGTTTTAACAAGTATTCTATCAACAATTGTTGAAAACAGGTCACTTTTAGTGAATGTGCTCAGAGAAAATTTCTGTCTGCTCCATATCCTGTCAGCCCTCAATTTTCAGCCATATTTCTAATGTGTCTGTGTTCAAGTAATGAACGTCCGTTCTTCAGATGAAAATATGAGAGCAGGATCTTATTTATAATATGTGTGTGTGTGTGTGTGTGTATAAGCTATTTCTGTTCTGTTCCCCATTCCCCATCCCTATTCGCCAATAAATTTTCCTACTCTTAAAAAAATAAAAAAATAGGATCTCATTATGTTATTCATAGGGCTAAATATGTGTGTGTGTATATATATACATACATATGTATATGTATATATGCACATGTATATATGTATATGTATATATATGTATATGTGTATATATATATATATATATATATATATATATATATACATGTGTGTGTGTGTTTATACAAAGCAAGTATTCCCCAAAATTCTCTGTACAGAAGATAATCTTGTAAGTGGACACGGTGTGCTACAGTAAACAGCATTTCCCAAATGTTTCACAGTCCATATTGGACTGTGGACTGTAAAGAAACCTTTTTGTTGTCTTTTTTTTTCTTTCTTTCTTTCTTTCTTTCTTTCTTTCTTTCTTTCTTTCTTTCTTTTTTTCTTTCTTTCTCCCAATTTTTAAAAACTTTCTCTTTTTTGGTACCAGGAATAGAACATCCCAAGCCTGTTTTCTAATTTTTTATTTTGAGACAGGGTCTTACTAAGTCTCTAAATTGTCCAGGCTTGGCTTGAATTTGTGATTCTTCTGCCTCATCCTCTGAGTGCTGGAATTATTGGTGTATGCCACCATGCCCAGCTTAAAAGAAATTATTTTAACCTGCACTTCCCAAGTTTAGATAACTCCTTTCTTATAACCCTAATATAAGTGTCCTGTAGTACACTGTGGGAACTACTGTGATAATCATACTTGCTAAAGCTTCCAATAATTGTTTGATAGAAAAATTATACAGTCAACTCTCAGCTTTTCATAAATGGACTCTAACAGATATAAAATATTCTACTTGGGACCTGCATCTGGTGGGATGTGTCTGTAGTCACAGCTATTCAGGAGGCTGAGGCAGGAGGATTGCTTAAGTACCAGAGTTCAAGTTTAGCCCTATGAGTAACATAATGAGATCCTATTTTTTTTTAAGAATAGGAAAATTTATTGGCGAATAGGGATGGGGAATGGGGAACAGAAATAACAGAAATAGCTTCTGAGAGACAGGAGAGGTCCCAAATGAGTTGCCTGAGATCCCATTTCTTTAAAAAGAAGAAAAGAATATTAGGCTTGCTACTTTGTTATGGGCTGAACTGTATACCCCTAAAAGATATTTTAAGTACTAAACAGATGTAATCAAGTTAAGATGAAGTCATACTATATTAAGGTTGGCCTTAAATCCAGTGAGTGGTGTCATTATAGGAAGTCCATGTAAAGACACAGACAGACAGAAATACTGAGAAGTCAAGCAATGACCCATCTACAAGCCAAGAAACACCAAGTAGTATTGACAATCACCAGAAGCAAGAAAGGAGGCATGAAATAGATTCCTTGGAGTCTCCAGAAGGAACCAACCCTATTTACCTTGATACAGTACTTCTGGCTTCCAGAACTGTGAGAGATACAGTCGTTTTGTTTTAAGTCACCCAATTAATGGCACATTGTAAAAACAGCTTTGGGTAACTAATACATGTTCTTCTTCCTCATCAGATATTTCAAGTTGAATCCCCTACTTCCCACCTCATGATTGAACCCAGGGCCTTGTATATGTCAAACCAAATTTAGAAGATAGCAACTACTTAATACTTCCAGAAAAAGAAGACAGGTTAAACATACACATCCATTTTCACTTCCTCCCTAAACCTCAATAAAAGCAATAGAAAAAGAGATTTTGCGGGGGACAGGGTCTTTGTCTCTTTTTGTCTATCCTTGTGGGTTTACATCTTTAAAAAATCTGGGCCAGGGATGGAGCTCAGCAGCACAAGCACCTGCCTGGCAAGTGCAAGATCCTGAGTTTGATTTCCAGTCCTGGGAAAAAATCTCTTGCTGGGTGTGATTATGTACACATTTGGAAGTGGAGGCAGGAGGCTGGCCTTGAGCTCAAGGCCAGGCTGGGCTACATAATGAGTTCAATGAACTCATTGAGCGTGAACTGCATAGGAACACCATGTCTCAAAAAAAAAAAAAAAAAAAAAAAACACCACAAGTTGTACTAAAAACAAGCAGACTGAGTGGACATAAATACTAAACACTAAAACATCAGCATCCCTCTTAGATCTCATTCCCAAAATGCAGGAAGTTAAGCATCTACGCATGCCAAAAGTAAAGACCTAAGAGACAGTGATATTGAAGAAAACAGAGATTTCCTCAATGAAAGCCCAATTAGGTCATTCTTTGATGATGTTAAGTTTTAACGTCAGCTTTCTAATCTCCATCCCTTAAAAATGAACAGACAACCAAGAATTTTAAAATATCTGAAGAAAGTTTCCAGCATGAAAAACAGAAATCAAACTGAGTAGAAAATGTAGAAACTAGAAAAAAAAAAGAATAAAAATATACTCTTAGAAATATATTATTGTAGCCATGAAACAAAAGCAAGATGCTATGTGTAAACATTATATTGTCTCCTTGGTGTGAGAAATTGAAAGAGTAAATAAGGTCTAAAATGTACAATAGATATTGTGAAATGGGAAGAAATTGTTTAAAAGTAAAAAGGAACTAGGATGAGGGAAAGAGGAAAGGAAGGGAAAAGGGAGAAAAAGGCAAATTAGCTACACTATTAGTATCTTTTAGTTCATTCAAAAGGAAGGTTTGTACTAATATTGATTGGAGAATTTTTTATGTGCATATCTTGTACTCTAAGTACCTACTTTGAAGATGACAATATGCAATGTATTCACCATTGTTATTCTCCTTTTGCGGGGGGATATTGGGAATCAAACTCAGGACCTTCTTTTATTTTATTATGAAATTTTGTTTTACTGTTTTACCCCATAAAATTGTAAAAAAAGATGCTATAAAACAGGATCATAAAGAAAAGGGGCTAAGAGCTCTTAAAAATAGAACTATGAATGCCAGCACTTGGGAGGCTGAGGCAGGAGGATCATTGCAAGTTCGAGGGCCACCTGGGCTACAAAGTGAGCTCAATGCCAGCCTGAACTGCAAAGTGAGACCCTGTCTCAAAAAGATAAAAAAAAAAACTGTGATAGCAAAAATGAGAAATTGAAGAAATTGCCTACAAAGTAGAAAAGATTTTTTTTAAGACCACTATAGGAAGGCCAATATTTAAATAAGAGTTGCAGAAATAAAAACAGAATCCAAAGAAATTATCTTCCAGGACCAAAGGACATGAATTTACACACTAAAAAGCCCACTAAGTACGAAGCACAAATGGATGAAAGCACATCCATATCAAGGAACATCAATGTGAATCTTCAGAACAAGGAGGACCACAGCAGAGATTGCTGATGTTTACAAATATTCTGCTCTCTTCTTCCTGAGCACACAATTACATTTTATAGTCTCTGCAACTGCAGGGCAATTGTGGCAATAAGACCAAGTCCCAGTCAATGGAGTGGCAGCAGAAATAATATACATAATTTCCAACCCTATCCTGTAAAAATTTTTGATTTATAAGCCTTGTTCTTTTCCCCCAGTCTTAGCTAAATAAGAGGGTGCTAAGAGGGCCTCAGGGAGAATGAAGCCGTAAGACAAAAATAGCTTGGATTCTGCATGAAACAAAATGCATCCCTGCAAAGTGCGCGCACACACCCCTCACACAGAGGCCTGTGAAATTAAGGGCAAGGACTATGAAAAAGGAAAAGCAAACATTTTCTGTTTAGCCATGGAAATTTCAGCATTTATCTGTTACGTATGGCACCTGGCATTATTTACTGTAATTAATAGAAAGATAAAAAACCAAGATCATATCAGCTTACAGGGAGGAAAAGACAGGTTACACATGATGTAATCAGAAAGACCAGAATTTTCAATAGCAACACCTGAAGTTAGAAAACAGTGCTGCAATGTCACAAAAATTCTCAACAGAAACGAATTAGCAGCACAGTTCCTACCTGGTAAGTTCAAAGTCCTGAGTTTGATTCCCAGTTCCAAAAAAAAAAGAAGAAATGAATCCTGACTTGGAATAATATACTCAGCCAAACTACCAGTCAAGTGTCATCAGTGTAAACACAGAGATCCAAGGTCTCTAAAAATTTACCTTCCCAACACTTTTTTTCTGAGTAAGCTACTAGACCCTGAGATCCATCAAAACAAGGAGTATTCCAAGAAAAAGGATAGCAGATAAGAAAAGAAAAAAGATAGCAGGATTCAGGAAAGACAAAATCCAACACAAGAAAAAAACTAAAACACTGAATAATGATGAAGAGAAGATTCCAATGACATTGAGCCAGATATAGAAGGCATCAAATCAATATTACAGCACACCAAAAAAAACTCTGGGAAAGTTTTTCAGGAAGACAAAATTGACAATCAATTGTGTCAGAATTCATTAGGAGTAGATTTATACAAATCCTGGAAGTTCTAGGGTTGACTAGTTGATAAAAACAGAAAATAAATCACAAAATTTTTAACTGAAGGGAAAATCTGAACAGAAGTAATAACAGTTTTTTGCCAGGCGTGGTGGCACATGCCTGTAATCCCCAGCACTTGGGAGGCTGAGGCAGGAGGATCGTTGCAAGCTCAAGACCAGCCTCCGCTATAAAGTGAGCTCAAGGCCAGCCTGAACTACACAGCGAGACCCTGTCTCAAAAAGACCAAAAGAAAAAAAAGTAATGATAGTTTTTATATGGTTAAACTATAAACCCCATTTTATGGTCCTAATAATGAGTAAATAGCAATCTTTATTTTTGGTGGCAAATTATAACTATATATAAAAAAGGAAAGAGATATAGTGGAGTTGGATATATGATAAGGAGCTATCATCCTCTATAATGGAAAGTCAACAAATACATAATGCCTTAAAAAGGGAAAATCAAGTTATGGTAAAATAAACGTCTTTAGAAATAGCCTATATAGTTAAAAGCAGAATCCTCTAGGATGGAAAAAGTTAGAAAGGTAGGAGCATCAGGGAACTATAAGTTCTCTAACAAGTCCCACTATGTCACTTTTAAAACCACATGTATATAAGCCAGGTGTGGTGGTACACACCTGTAGTCCCACCACTTGGGAGGCTAAGGCAGAAGGATCACTGCAAGTTTGAGGCCAGCCATGCTACATGATAAATTCAAAACCATCTTGAACTGCACAGCGAGACCCTATCTCAAAAAATACATTCATACATATCATGTGCATGTATAACTTTGACAAAGTCTAAAACTAAATAAATTTGTATGTGTTTGGTTTGGTTTGGTTTTGCCAAAAATGAAGAACAAGTCAGGCCTGGCAGAACATACCTATAATTCCCAGCATTCTGGGAGCCTGAGACAGGAGGACTGCACGTTTAATTAAGCCCAGGCTGAGCAACTTAATGAAACCATCTCAAAGCTAAAAAACAAACAAATAAAAATTCTAAGGGCTGGAATGTAGCTTGGTACAATGGTCCTGGGTTCAATCCCCAGTAATGCAAAATAATAATAATAAAATACAATATAAAGAATGAAGAGCTCTACATTCTAACATGAAATGCTACTCCATCTTACTAAAAAGCACATGACAAAACCATAATCACATTCCAGTTTGCATTTTTAAAAAACTGATAACTGATCATATATATAGAAAAATCTGTAAGTGTACTGAATGCTAATAGTCATTTCAAGGAATGAGATAACTAGAAAGTCCCACTCTTTGCCATGACATTTCTATAATGTGATGTTTTGTAATGCTGTAGTCACCTTTTTTCATGCTCCCCCCAAAAGAATTATAAACATAATCACATAGAGATCAGAGACAATAAAGAAAAGAGAAATGGCCTCTATACTAGATGTTACGAAGACATCCATTAGGCTCACAGAGTTGGATTTCTTGCCAGAAGCTACTGTGGCCCATGTGTACTTTAAATGAAATCAATCCTGCTACCCTTGGCACAGTTTATCAGATTAGAGTCAGTGCGAAAACTGATTCAACCTTCTACAGACCAATGACATCCTAGACATGAAACTAAGCATTTCACTCATGAGTGTTAAGAACTCTGCCCAGTTACAGCGGAGTTCATACAGAAGAACAGCAAACCAATCTGTCGCACTCAGGAGGATGTTTAATACTAAGCACACAACAAGTAAACAGGTCACTCCAGCTTAGGTAAGCAAATGTGTTATTAGAGTTCAGATGCTACTCCATTTCAGATGGGTCTCCTGATTCTCTAAGTCTGGTGGGACAACTTCTTTACAAAGAATCCTTAAACACACACACACACACACACACACACCAGGCAAAAAGGCTACAAAACTAGTTGTTTCACACCCACTAAATGCATCAGTGTTCTCTCATGAGAACAGACACAAATGATGACAGTGAAGACTCAAGCGGAAAAGATAATTAAGATTCAAATGGAAGAAATAATTTCAAACTAATTGCAAGTCAAATTATCAAAGAATGCCCTATTCATCATGTCATTTATTTTCCTTTTATTTATTTCCCTTCTTTTTGCAACTGCAATCATCTGGACATGAAAGAAAAAGTATATAAAAATTCAATATAATTTTGCTATAAAAGAGTAGGTTAAAACCAGGAGCAAAATTGAAATTGTTAGGCCAGGGTGGTGCTGCACACCTGTAAGTAATCCAGCCCTCAGGAGGCCAAAGTAGGGGAATCATCCACAGTTCACACCCAGCCTGAACTACACAGTGAGAGCCTATCTGGAACAAATACAAAAGAATTTGTTGGTAAGCGATCTTAAAGCCAGTTAAATGATCTTGTGATGTGTCATTCTGTTCACCTTTCCCATCTGACACATTTGTAAATGTATCACCTGATACTTATTACATAATTATTTTGATTTTTAACTATATAAGATTATGACTCACTGAAAATTTAATGTAAACTATGACAATTCACTACAAAACAAAAACAGAAAATATTTTTTCTTCCTCTACTTACTAGTTGTTACACAATGAAGAGCATCTGGCTGGTGCTTAGAATTTAATGCTTCTATAGAAATCACTAGCTGCCCTTCTAGCAAAGCTCCCTTTGTAATTTCTGCTTCACATCTCCAGTGAATTATTAAATATTTCAAAATCTGAAAAGAAAACAATCTTTTAAAATCAGGGTAATAATAAATTTGTATGATACAGTAAAATTAACAACTCAACCCCCACCATATTGTATTTCTATCTGAGAAATGTCAGGTTTATATTTGTTCAAAGTATAGCGTGGTGTCTAAACAGAATGTTTAGAGTGACCTAAGAAACAGAGTGTAAAATTCACCACAATGACCAACAAGACAGGAAACTGCGACAATAAATGACAGTAGTCAAAGGATAAGTTGGAAATAAAAGCTAAGGAAAATTTAGATGGGAGTTTGTTTTTCTTGTTTTTTTTTCTTCTAAATAAATAAAAGTCAATATGAAGACTCTGAATAAGAGTGACATCTGGTTATAAATAATCTTCACCTTTCATTCAGTGAACATTTTTGAGAGTCAAACTATTATTTGAGTGTTGGAGGCAAATGTCTGGGTTTGAATCCCTGATGTACCAATTTCTAGCATGTGACAAGTTACTTAATCTCTCTGTATCCCAGATTCCTCATCTAAAAAAAAACGAGGCTAAGCACACTACATTGCGCTACTATGGAAAATAAACAAATACATATAAAATGCTTAACACAGTGCACTTGGCATGTAGTAAACTCTAAGTTCTAGCAAGTTCATCTGCATTAAAGACTGAACACAATATGCATTTTTAAGCTGATTAAGACATCAAGATATTCAAATAATAACAAATGCTAGCAAGGCTGCAGGGGAAGAAGGAAACCTTCTACATTGTTGGTAGGAATGTAAATTAGTTCAAATACTATGGAAAGCTGAATGAAGATTCCTCAAAACACTAAGTCAAGCAATTCCGTTTGACTTAGTTATTCCCGCCCAGGTATGTCCCCAAAAGAGATAACAACATTGGACCTAGACATAGTTCAGCGGTACAGTGCCTGCCTAGCAAGCTCGAGGTCATGAGTTCAAGTCCTGATACAAAAAAAGTTAAAGCCATTGTAATACATAATATATGTATACCCATGTTGATAACAGCAGCATAATTCAAAATAGCTAAATGATGGAAGCTGCCTACATGTCCATCAACAGATATATGGACATAGAAAATATGCCATTTATACACCATGGAGTAGTGCTCTGCCATAAATGATAAACGTAAGTCTTTTGTAGGGAGATGGATGCACCTTGAGACTATAATGTTAAATGAAATAAATCAGACACATAAGCTTAAATACCACATGGTTTCTTTTATATGAGGAAACCCAAATATAAGAGCAAAATAAATGACAAATAGGGAAAACATTTCCTAGAGGAGTTCTAGGTTTATTAATCAAAATATTAAAATTTTGCCAGGTGTGGTTGCCAAAGTCTTAATCCCAGTACTCTGGAGGCTGAGGAAGAAGTATTACCAGGAGTTTGAGGGCGCCTTGGACTACTCAGCGAGTTCAAGGCCAGCCTGAATTACATAGTGAGACTGTCCTCCCCTCAAAAGTGTATAAACTTTATTTTTTTTAAACTTTAAACTTCACTAACTCAAGTTCGCTCTCCATTCCTGGTAATATCACTTTGTATTTTTGTCAAGTAAATAAACCTTTGGATGTGAAAAAAAGAAAAAAGAGCTCTGCAGGGTGATCCACATCAACAACAAAAAAGATACTCAAATAAAACATTCAATCTTGATGGCACAAATTAAAATATGTAATTTTCATTATTATTCATGAACGTAGACTCTCACTTTCACCACACTAAGACACAAGAATTATTACCTTCTTTTCTTTGTAAAGGCAGAGAGATCTAAGTAAGAGAACTTGGGGACTAAGATCCTAATTTGTGCTAGACTTTATCAAGATAGTTTTCAGGCATTTCGACCCTCGATTTCTTTCATGGGTCCTCTGACTTCCTGTGCTCCTTCTGTTCTGATTTTCCCATAGTGTATTTTAGCCATAACGAGAGCAGTCGGAGAAAGGAACCAAGCCTGTGAGTCAGAGCCCTGTGTTCTACCCCAGGTTATGTCATCTGTAACTCGAACCCTCCAGCTTCCTTTATGGCTTTAAAGCAAGGGGCAGGGCTGGGTACACTGTAAGGTGCTCTCGGAGCCTGTGGCTCTAATTCACCTGCCCGGTTTCCCTTACAAGGCCAGTTGCTAAACATCCCATTAGGTAACGGCTGCCTGAGGTGGCAACGGAGTGACACAGGCAGGTGTGCAGCGCCATCTTCAAGGAGGAGAGAACATGTCCGGGTGCTCGAAGTGTGTGCAGCCTCTAACCCTCACTCTCACCGTCCAGCTGCTCCTGGACCAGGAACCTACACCATACCTTGGCTGACCCCTCTGCACAGACCCCTCCTTGCGCTGTCCCCTCTCGGGTGGCCGATGTTCCCACCCTGAGCTGTTCCTCACAGGGGACCCGGCGCGAGCCTGCCCAGCGCTGCCTCGCCTCAGCTTTCAGCTGCTCCTCACAGACGCAAGGAAACAGGCTGTTTTTCACCCACTCCTGGCCTCCCCCAAACCTGCCTCCTCCGCGTCAGGCCACGCCCGACCCCTCCGCACCTCGCGGTCTCTTCAACAAAGCCTGCCTCCTCACAAACTGTTTGTCTTTGCTTTCCTTCCCTTCCCGGCATCACCTCGCAGACGGCCAAGGCCGTCCGCTCCATTCCGCTAGAGGGACAGCACCAATGTGCTGCTGAAACACCCGCAGGTGGCTACGGACTCCTCCTCCGCACGTGCTTCCAGCTTCGACCTAGGTAGGCGCCCACGTCCTGACGCGCCAACTCGAACCTTCCCGCCCGCGCGTGCTTTTCCCCGCCCACTACGTGCTGCGCCTGCGCACTCGAGACCGCCCCCACCCGTTGGCGTGGAGTTGGTGCCCAGAATGTCCCTGCTCTGCCAGCAGGCAGGTGGGTGGGTGGGGCGCGGGTGGCAGAGTCAGCTAGTTGCGGTCGGTGTTGGAGGCGAGCCGGAAACAGGTCAGGCCGCGACTCCTCCCAGCTACTTTCCCACGGTCGCGCCGAGCAAGACGCGGTGGTCAGCCCTTTTAAAGCGCTTTGCTGTGGGCGCTTCCCAGGGCTTTTCTCACATCTGGGAGAAGCCTCGAGTGCAGGATGTGCTGACCCCCACGTGGCCTTCCCTTTTGCGGGAGCTGCCCCAATGCCCCAGGCCAGCCTCCAGTTCCCACATCTACCTAGCAAATGGAAAAAATACAGGCGGCCAGCTAAAACTGGATTTCAGATAAACGATTTTTCCCCCGTATGTATGTCGCATGAACTATTTGGTTCAGATACTAAAAACATGTACATTCATTTGAAATTTTAAAACGATGCCCCTGGTTCTTTCTAACAACCTGTCCCCTCCTCAGGCGGGACCTGGAAGCTTACCCACCCCCTGCCGCCCATCAGGCTATTGAGTGCGCTAAATGTGCAGAGACAGAAGCAGCCCTGGAGGTTTCCAGTTGGAAGGAAGGAGTCCTAGGGCTCCAGTTGCTGCACTGTGGCCGATCATGAGAGGGGCTTAAACCCATAACTGCCTATGAGCTAGTAGCTTGTTTGTTGAGCAGCTAAAAGAAAATTCTGGTGAGAGAAATTCCTTCCTGGCAGAGTTGCCCAAGGAGAAGGGTGGGACAGGGTGTCGGCTGTTTTCCCTCCAGGGAAAATTCTTCCGCTCCAGCTCCTAGAAGTCAGGATTGGACAGAACAGGCTGCAGAGTTGGCAGAGCGCCTGCCCAGTCCACAACCTTACTGCTACTCCAGACAACATGTTTTGGGCACCTGAATCATAGCCTTCTCCAGGGTGCTCAGTGTTGTGGCCCCACCTCACCATCACAAGCGCTCACAGATAGACCCATTGGAGAAAGGTGGCTTTGATTGCTGGAAAATTCATCATAACCATGACTTGACAAGAAAGCTGGGTTGTTTTGTTTTTGTCTTTTTGAGACAGTGTTTCGCTGTGCGGTTCAGGCTGGCTTGAATTCACTTTGTAACCCAGGCGGGCCTTGAACTCACAGCGATCCTCTTGCCTCAGCCTCTTGAGTGCTAGGATTATAGGCATGTACTACAGTGCCCAGCCATATAACTGGTATTTGGGAGTTCATTTGTCTTCCTCTCCCTTTAACTCTCCTTTCTCTCTTTCACTCTGTTTTGCCCCCTTTGAGAAGAGTTGCCAAGGGGAGAGTCATAACTGAATGACTTCTTGTTGTCTCTTGACCTGATCTGTTTCAGTGTCACATCTTGTAAAATAATTATTTACGCAATTTGATAGGTGAGAAACCAAAGTACCCAAGAAGAACCTTTAAAATAATTACCACTGGCCAGGTGTGGTGGCACATGCCTGTGATCCCAGCACTTGGGAGGCTGAGGCAGGAGGATCCCTGTGAGTTTGAGGCCATCCTGAGCTACATAGCAAAAGCCTGTCTCAGAAAGCTGGGGATTTAGCTCAACGGCACAAGCACCTGCTTGGCAAGTGCAAGGTTCTGAGTTCAGTTCCCGGTATCAAAAGAAAGAGAGACAGAGAGAGAGAGAGAAAAGGAAAAGAAACGGTTACCACTGAAAGTGTCAGCCCAGCAGGTATGCTCCACCTTGAGAATGGCACTGGGACTGAAATGTGGAGAAACAGCTGCCAATGGTAAAGTGCCTCAGGTGAGCTGGTCTTTCTGGCTCCTGACCGTTACACTTGAAATGAGCCTCCCAAATGAAAGCGCAGGGCTCGGGGATTCAGCTCAGTGGTAGAACGCTTGCCTAGCAGGCTGGTAAGCCCTGGGATCGGTTCGGTCCTCAGCACCAAGAACCGAAACTAAAACCCATCTTAAAAACAAAATTGTTTTAAAAAACCACACGCACAAAAGAGAAAAAAGACCAGAAAACAAAACAAAACAAGGAAACCAAGTGAAAGTGCAAGGAAATACCCAAAACCATCCAAGAGACAGGAGAGGCCTCAGTAAGGTAGGCAGGGACACAGTGCCGTCCTAACCAGATACAGGCAGAAGTGAAGTGAGCCTTTGATATGCGGACCCACCCTCGGGACTTCCATAGCGCTTACCATCTTAGTCGGGCACAGGTTGATATCAGCTGGACTTTTTCCCCCCAACCTTTTTTAAAAATTATTATTTTAAATTTTGAGACAGGGCCTCACTAATTTGCCCAGGCTGAGTTCAAACTTGCAGTCCTTCTACCTCTGCCTCCCAGCGTGCTGGGATTACAGATACGCATCAGCACACCCAGCTCAGGTGGGACGTTTGGTGAGCACTGACCCTACGTTTCAGGTTTTCTTCCTTCTCATCCATAATTCTCCCCTGTAAGGGAGGTGTTTGTGTCAGAGATGATTAAAATAAAGTTCCAAGATGAGGTCGTATGACAATCCATTTGTAAGTGTTAGAGCCAGAACTGAAACAAAAATCTTTTAACCCCTCTTTCCACTGCCTTATAGCTGTTGCCTGTGCATCTCCCAGCTGGATGTGACCTGGCCAGCTGCTTGGTAGCTCTTTAGTATGAACCACCGATGTTATCATGAGATGCCAACCTCTCTGTGCAAAAACTGAGGAGCCAGTGAATTTAGACACCGTCATTTCCCACCAACTAAGCCTTAAATGAACCATAGCTCCCCCTCCTCTCATCCATCGCTGTGTGCTCCCAACTTCTTTGTGACTAGTAACTAATAAGCTATTAGACTGAAAAAAAAAATTTTTTTTTTTGTGCCAGGCATGGTGGTGCACGCCTGTAATCCCAGCACTCAGAAAGCTGAGGCAGGAGGATCACTGTGAGTTTGAGACCAGCCTGGACTACAAAGTGAGCTCAGGGCCAACCTGAACCGAAGAGTGAGACCGTCTCAAAAAGAAAAAAAATTAAATTAATAAAACATTTTTTGGGCGATATTAGGAATTGAACCTAGACCTTCACATGGAGCTCTAGTTAGTTAGTTATTATCTCAATTTTGAGAAAAGGTCTTACTATGTTGCCCAGACTGGGCTCTAACTTGGCATCTTCCTGCCTCAGCCTTCCAAGTAGTAGGATTATAGATGTCTGCCTGTAGTTGGACTTGAAAGTATTAAAACCAATAGACTATTACAGTCAGAAGAAAGGGTTGAGGCAATAGCTTTCTTCAATAGAAGAAATATGAGACCCAAAGAAATTAAATTACTTGTTCAAGTTAAGGTCATTTTAGTCAACCAGGTAAACCAAGGAGCCTTTGGCTATGGCTCTGAATATTTTTGGCCATGGCCTTTAGGGTCTTATTAGCAGTGACTCCAGCAGGCCAGTCTCCCCAGTTCTTAGACTAGGTACATATTGATTCTGTTCCCACTCTTCTAACCACCTCAGGAATTGGATTGCTGTTACATGTCCATTTTGGACATTCTGATTATTTTAAGAAATACTCTGCCTGGCCAGAAAAGATCCACTCAAGAATCCCAGATTGATTCTAACCCAAACCAAGAGTTTGAGCAGAACCAGCAGTGTCACCAGAGAAATAGTGACAACTTAGGGACTGTTAAGCTGTCTTTTGTTATTGAATATGCCCTCTCTGTGTATATCATTCCTAGATGTTTCATAGGTCATGCCTTATTCTCAGACTCCCTCAGAGCATTCAAATGCCCTAAAGAAGTTGACCCTAGGGACTTAGATGGAAAATATCCCTGAGATCCCTGAAGATGCTGCTGTAAAATGAGTCCATTTGAAGACTTTCTACCCCTGGAAAAGCATCAAGTAACTATTAAAATAGGCTGTTTCCCATACACATAATAGGATCCCAGACAGACAATAATAAAGGGTTAACTGCTTCTCTCGGGTCCCCAGCAAAATCTGCCCCCCACCAGTTCCCATAACCGGGTTTCCTGAAATGGAGCGGGTCCCAAGTGCCTCTCCACTAATCACATCCTTGGAAATGGGGACATGGCGCTCAGATTAGCTCATTCCTTCACCTTCTTGAGGCCTTCTCCACCTGGAGCACAGAATCTGGGGCAGCTTCGCCACTGCTTTCCTACCAGGGGTCACAGAGATGTTCTCAGAGGGATGTGAGGTTGGGGGGCACTAGAAGCAATAGTTTTGACTTTTGTGCCAATTCGTGGGCTACTGCACCTGTTCTTCCTCTTTCTAAGACTTGGAAGCAAAGGAAAGATTGTTTCCCTAGGACAATACCAAAGTTTTCATAAGTACAAGATTTTCTTCTTCACACCCATTCCTTGTGTTTTTTCCTTGTCTTCTTAGAATAATGGACTGATGCTAGGTAACTTCCTGTTTTTTTAGGCTGAGTCACCCTCCACAGTCTGATTTCTCATCTACCAGTATCAGGTGCTGGGCCAACCAGAAGGTTTTGCTTCTTTTTTATTCATGTCCCGTTCTCCTTGGCTTAGAGAACCAATAAAATCTGTATCACAAAGTGATTCTGCCCTGTGTAATTGGGTTTTTATCTTCTTTCTAAGTAGGGCTGGATTTGGCCTACCAGCTGATTTCCACCAGAAGGGAAATATGCTTTGTGGCTTAGAAAGCTTGAGGAAAGGAACAGCAGTGTAATCTGGTCACATTGATCCAAATGACAGATGATCAACTTTACTTGAATGATAACTAGATTAATTGAAGCAAAGATTCTTCTTCTAGGAGCGCCATTCAAGATATTGGCTCTAAATATTGTCTTCTTAGACTGTAAGAATGCAATATGTTTTATCAGGAATGCTGCTGTACACAGTGTTTAAAGTGTTTAAAGTTGAATCTTGCTGAGTACCATAATGCATACCTATAACCCCAGAACTCTGGGAAGCTGAGTGAGGCAGGAGGACGGCAAGTTTGAGCCTGGACTGGGCAACTTAGCAACTTAGCAAGACTCTGTCTCAAAATTAAAAGTTTTTAAACAGTGGGAATCTTGCTCAATGTGAAGGCCCTGGGCTCAACCCCTAGTATTAGTGGGGAAAAAAAATCTGGAACCATAGTGGAGCGGATTTTTTTACTGCTCTCTAAAGATGACTTGACTTTCATCTGCCTCAGCTTTAAGAGCATTTCTATCTTCCATTTTTCCCCAACTTTCCTTCTCACCAGTTGAAAAGCAGTGGGATCAGACATCTAAAAGGGTCAGGATGTCTGAATTCTTTTCCCATTTTACCACTTACTTTAGGTGTTATGTTCTAGTTTTCCACAACTAAAATAGGAAAATTCTCCCAGGAATATAGTTAAAATATCATCTATGAAATAATTTGAGAGTTTTAGAATCTTTAACTCAGAAGAAATGTTAGAGGTCATTTAATCCAGTATTTCCCAGCCAGAGAATCAGTGTTTTTTGCTCCAATTCATTTTTTTCATGCCATCCCTCTTCCTGACTAGCTTTTCTACCTCCTTCCTGGTATCTGAGGTAGACAATGGATCCAGTTTGCATAGTGTGTTTATTGTATTTAGTATTGGGAAACACTGACCTACTTCACCTTCCTATTTCATGCAACAGTCATGTCAGCAGTCCTAATAATCTGATATCTACCTTTAACTTGAATATCTTGAGTTAGGAAATTTGCCACCTAGGAAGAATTTGACAGTCCAATTCTGGGCAGTTCACTATATGGAGCTAAAATCTCTCCCTGTCTCGCCAGCCACTCTCCCTGTTCTTCCACCCACTGATCCCAGATCTGCCCTTTGAAACCACAGAGAATCCATCTAATCCCTTTATAAAGGAGCATGCGGAATACTCAGGATTGTTGTTGTTAGCTTGTCACAGTGGTTCAGACCTGGCCTGAATGATTGTATTACAGCTGTCCTATGCTTGATACACTAGCTGTGTTCCTAAAACATTGTATAAACAAAGATTTGTGTGAATCAAATCATTTCAGCTGTACTGGGAAGTTGACTGTTTGAAAGAAATCTTGTTGCCAATTCTTTCATAAATTAAAGTATCCTTTTGTAGTGCAAATAATCTTCTCCATTAACCTTTTACACAAATCTAGATTTTCATTCATTATGTTTTAGTTAAGGCAAGATTTCCCTGTGTAAAAGACATGTAAAATAATTATAATAGAAATAACTAATACTTATTGAGCCCGTACCTGGAACCTGGTGCTATGCACACGATATGTATTATTTAATCTCTCACCACAACTTCCGTCTGTAAAATTATCCCCTAATTATTCACAGATAAAGAGATTTCAGCTTAGGGAAGTTAAATACCTTGTCCAAGGTCGCACAATTAGAAAGTGATGAGCCAGAGTTCAAAGAAGGTCAGAGTCCAGGTTCTGGAGTATTAACTACCAGGAAGTTTCAGGTGCCAGGATTAATTGAAATGACTAGCTATTAGCTGTGTAGCACAACACAAGTAAATTAGGCTAAGATACAGAAACTGACCTAAAATGTCTACAGCTACAAAGTTGTATGCAAATCCTATTCTTTTTGCGTTCCAGCACTGTAGGTAGGTTTCCCAACACAGCTCATGTTTTCTAGTGCAATTTGATCACGGAACCCCCAAACACTTCCCATTAACTACTGGCATTAAGTAGATGCTGCCAAAATTTATTTCAGCCATATGGTTGTGAGGCAGACACTTTTCTAAAGGGTCTTTGTATTTCCAGGGGTTAATGGCGTGAGCTTCTTAGAAGAAAAAAAACCTGCTTTATTATTGATTATAAAATCAAAAGTATTAAGAATCATAGTTGATCCCAGCCTACTCCTAGATGGGTCAGAATCACTCAAGTGGGCCCAGTTTTCAATGGCATTTAGGTTTGCAAGTTAAAAATAGTTTGGGAAGGATGGTCCAAGTGTTGTTTTGAATCCAAACCAGACAAAGATAAATGGATGTAATATTTTTCTGTCCTCAAATCAGTTCCAGTTTTCAGAATTTCATCAACGGCAGCATGCACTGATAACATTGCTCAGGTCAACACAGCCCTTGGGGCTCCTAGGACCCCAGACTTTTCTATAGTGTTTAAGGAAGATCAAGGTAGAGCTTTCTTCTATCCTCCATGCCCCACCTCAACCTTCCCCGATGCATCAGAATGACCTATTTGATATAAGACATTATCTGCAGTCTCATCTGCAGAATTTTGCTTTTATTTCTTTTCTGATTTGTTTATTTGTTTGTTTTTTGAGACAAAGTAGCCCAGGCTGGCCTCAAACTTGCTCTCATGCCTCAGCTTCCCAAGTGTTGGGATTACAGGTGTGGGCCACTACACCCGGCAAAATTTTGCTTTTAAATGCATATTCGTCCTTTGCAAATCATGTCCCAAGATGGCGAGGACCAAACCAAGTTCCTGGTCTACACTAGCTATGGGAAATCAGGCTAGCTCCCCTTGCAAACCACCTTTCTAACCTTTACAGCAGGCTTGTTTACAATTTCAAGTCATAGGCTCAGATGAGGAAAGATGTGATTTTGTTTTTATTCTCAGCCCCCATTTCTACTGTGGCAAAAAAATAATAATAAGCCTCACCAATTCAAGAAAGCTCATTCACTGCACATTTTAAAGTCAGTCTCTTAGGATCCTCTTCTCAGTCCCCTTTTCCTTATGGTGTTCTAGTTGAGGGTTGATGTATCATAACAACAGGGCAGGAACACCAAAGCCAGGTCTCTGGCTGGGTTTGACAGTGTAGCTTACTTTACAGACTTAGTCTTGGCCATTGGACTCTATGTTCATTGCAGTTGTGGTAGAGTCCCTGGGCTCTTGGTATAGCCAAAGCACAGTCCTGGTTTCAAACTTCTGTCTCAGCTCCTCTTGGTACCGTTGAGGCTTCATGTGAGCCCTGGCCTGAGCCATCCTCCTTCAGCCTCTACGAAGGCCTTCTCACCCTGTTCCATATCAATTTTCACAGGCACTCCGGCTTTCAGTTCTCTGTCTCTTGCACTCCTCGCAGGGCATGAGCACCTAGGCACTTTTCATATTTCCTCCAGATATAAAAGAGGCAAAGAGATTAGGCCTTAGCGGGTAAGAAGGCTAGGTGGGATGGATGGAGCTTGCCTCCAACCTGCTTTACCACACAGGTGACCATGAATAGAATAGCATATTTCCATGCTTTGCCAGCTGTTCTTTGGTAGCATGGGGTACTCTGAAGGTGGTGTCTTCTCAGAGTTCCACAAATAGAAGCCTCTTCTGTCTACTACTACTTGGTGGGGGCAGAGAGCAGCCCCACAGGTTCATCTAAGCACTCTTATTCCCCTCTCCCCATTCTCTCAATTCTGCCCCAAGCTCAGAAAGAATTGTATTTCCTCTGTGCAAGAGAAACTCACATATTCTTCCCAGTTCAACAGATGATGACATAACTCTGAGCTGCAGGTTTCGCAAGTTCTTCCTCTTGATATTTAAAGGGAAGCTTCTGGAAAGGAGCACCTGGATCTTACAATTTTAAAACAGGACCTTTCAAGAACATTGTCCTTGCCATAGATTTGCATGTATGTGTGTAGTACTGCATTAGAACCCAAGGCCTCTTGCATGCTAAGCCCTTGCTCTCCCTCTGAGCTGAGCTACACCCCCAGCCCTCTGGTACAGATATGTAATGGTCTCTTTAATTTAATTCTGATGTCTGTGTAGCATCCCTATTGTGTGGGGCAATGCATCTACAAAGTACTTGCTGCTGTTTCAGTGATGGAAAAAAGATTAGGAGTGAAAGAAATTAGAAACATATAGTTTGACATGAAAACATTTAATTTCATCTATTTACAGTGAAAAAAAATCATGTTCTCTCCCAATGGCTTTTCTGTCATTCATTAGTTGATTGCACAGATATCTGTGTGCCCATTCTGTTGGAGCTACAACTGTGACATAAATAAATAATAATTTTTCCCTCGTGGAGTTCAGTCCAAAAGGGAATACTAAGGGTGGGCGGTGATGATCCAGTATGGAATGCAGTCAGAAAGCCCAATCTGGGATGAGGAGGAGTGACTCTAGCCAGAAAGAATAGCATGTCCAAAACGCCGCAACTGAGAAAGCTCCAAGAGGGTCCTGGCTAGGACATAGAGTACGAAAGGAGGAACAGTGAGACAAGACTAGAGAGGTACGCAGGGTATCGAATACGTAAACTTTCTGAAGAACTGTACTTATCCCAAGGTCAGTGGGCAGCCACTGAAGGGTTTTCTGCTGAAGAATGACCTGTCAGACTGATGTAGAGAGGCCAGTCAAGCCGCCCAGTGGATAAAATGGCCAAGGAAAGGCCCATAAAATAAAAAGAGGCCTAACAAGAGCACTAGCCACCACCAACATCAGATACAACAGAATTAGGTGACAAGCAGAAAAGGAACCCACAGTGCCCTCTTCAGCAGCACTTATACTAGGAAAGGAACCCGCAAAAGAAGCAAGAGTATGGGCTACAGGAGTTGAGGGAAACCCAGGAGTGTGGTAACTCAAAACCAAAAGAAGAGAATTTCCAGAAGTACGGCATAATTGGAGCCCTTTGCTGCTAAGAGCAACAGGAAGATAGCAATCGGAAATAACACCTGGATTTATCAATAGGCTTATTGACAAGCTTGTTGAAAGCAGCTTTAGAGGAGTGGAATTGTGTTGGATGAAATCAATTGCCTCAGTGCTCATCTATCCCCTTCAGTTATACCTGTCTCTATACAGGTGTCTTTTCTTAAGTCGAGACCCTTTGAAAGCTGTCTTAAAAATAAAAAAAAAAATAAAAAATAAAAAAAAAATGAAAGCTGTCTTAGTTACTTTTCTCTCATTGCTGAGACAAAATACCCAACACCCGATATTAAGGCAGGCAAGTTTTATTTAGCTCAGAGTTCGTGGAGGTTTCAGTCCATAAGCAGCTAGCTGACTCCAAGGCAGGGTGGCACGGCAGAAGGATGACAGCTTACGGTGGCAGAAGACAGCAAAAGCAACAAGAGCAAAACGGGAGGAGCAAGAGACCAAGCCTCTCTCCTTCCCTTACATTGTATGCAGGCCGCCTGTCTCAGGGCAGGTGCAGCACTATGATTCAGTCACAAAGTCTGATTCAGCTGCGCTCATGACTACATGAGGCTTTGCAGGGACAGCTAGACAGAAACCATAACAAACTCCATATCTGTATGCACTTGACCATTCGATATCTCCACTTGATTGGTTCAAAGATACCTCAAAACTCAGACTCCAAAACCAACAGTCTTCCCACCCAAACCTAGTCATACTGCAGTAGTCTTCATCTAAATGAATGACACCACCATTCTTCCAGTTTCACAACACTCGTGACAAATTCTTAGCACCACTCCTACATCTAGTGTGTGCCACATGTTGTTAACTTTTCCTTCCTATGAATTTCGTCTCCATCGCCAGCACCTAAGTTTCTCTATCTTCTCTCTCATCTGAACTGCAGTGGTAGCCTCCTAACTGCTTCCTTGCTTCCATTTGTAAAGCCCTTTCATCAAGTCCTCCCAGGCTGCTACAGTAATCTTTTCAAAACACAAAATTGACCATTTAATTTCTTTACTACAACCTTTTAATGGTCTCTCTGGGCGAAGATAAAAAATGGTTTAAATGGTATAAATATAGCCCCAATAATATAGTCCCCAATTAATGTTAGTAACTAAAATTATCATTCCTCATTCTCTGGTTAATACTTCTCATATTTTCAGAACTCGGCTCAAATGATCAGAAGTCTATTAGCCCCTCACTCCCTAGCCAGGTTATGATTCTTTGTTAAATTATCTCACAGCATCCTGAACTTTTCATTCAGAACACACATACTGTACTTTGTGATTATATAGCTAAGAAGGTTATTTTATTAATGTCTGTGACCTCACCAGAGCACACTTTAAGAGGACAGAGGCAGTGTCCCTTGTACTCGCCATTACATCCTCAGACCCTAGTTCAATGCCTGACACCTAATAAGCCATAGTCTTTGAATGATTGAACAAATAAGAAGTGGGGAGAGTGAGTGCAAATGACTCCAAGACAACTGTGGACATGCAGGGCATCAGGGTTTCTTATTTTTTTAAGCTAGCACATACTTGAGCATGTTTAAATGGTTTAAAGGAGAAGGAGCCGGCAGAGAAAGCTCACCAGGAGTGAGAGTTGTGAGGGTGTGGGAAGGGGTGAGACTTAGAATAGAAGCCAGAAGAATCAGTCTCAGGTAGAAGGAGGGACTTCCCTTCTACATAAGCAAGAGCTGCGAATTCAACAATATCCACAGATTTAGTGGCAGGAGTCCAAAACCTTTCCATGAGTCTTGGTAATCTAAACAGCAAATCTGGATTCTCTGAACAGTTCAGCATACTTGGTGGACATCATTTCATTCACTTTTGCAACTCACATAAAAGAGAAGCAGATATTGTCTTCATCATTGATGATACTGATTCACTACAGAGCAAAATAACAAGTTTCCAAAGCAACCCAGTGTCAGAGCCAAGAGAAGTGATCTCAGTGTTCTCTTTATTGAGCATGCTTTCTTTCCAAATTGGGAAACAGTATGATAAAGTAACATGTTTTCAATAGCTGATGATCGTTGAATGCTTACTATGGGCCAGAAACTGTTCTAGTATTGTACCTGTAATAACTTATTTGATCCCCACATTTTATAGGTAAAGAAACTTAATCCCAGGGAAGGAGTATGTGTCCAAGGTCACATAACTAGTAAGTGGCAAAACTGGGTTTGAAATCCACAAAGTCTGCTTCTAAAATCCATGCTTTTAATCATTCTGGTGTACTCCCTCTCTGAGCATATTAGGAATCAGAAGACCTGGAGTCTATATGATGAACTAATTATGTGAACTTGGGCATTCACTTAAGTATCTTGGCTATCAGCTTGCTCATCGATAAAATGAGGATGAAAATTAGAGTGCTGCCAGGAGTGGTGGTGCACGCCTATAATCCCAGCACTTGGGAGGCTGAGGCAGGAGGATCGTTACAAGTTCAAGGCCAGCCTGGGCTACAAAATGAGCTCAAGGATGGCCTGAACTACATAGTGAGACCCTGTCTCAAAAAGACCAAAAAAAAAAAAATTAGAATGCTAACCTTACAAGGCTTTTTGAAGGGTTATAAAAGGCTGAGAGTGAAAAATGACCCTACAAATCTATTATTATGCTAGTAATAAGACCTATTATCCTTGACTTCTAACTGGGTCACAGTTTAATAGGCTGTTGGTGAGACCCTCAGTTCTCCAAGCCAGGTTGGCAGCAGCAATTTGGAAGTTCCATTTCCTTTTTCAGGTCAGCTGATTGTCATTCCATCAATTTTTATGTCTCTAATGAAGTCTCCTTGATGCTCACATGCACACCTTGGCTTTCTTCTTCCTAAACCTTGCACCATATTCACTCTTAGCTCTGAGGACAGTTCCAGCTTAGGCCATTGGTTTGTTTAGTTCACTACTTGAACCATAGGTTCTTTTATTTTTGGTACTGGGAATCAAACTTGAGACCTCACACCTATCAGGCAGGCTCTGTGCCAATGAGCTATATCCTCAGCCTAGTTTGCTACGTGAAAAACTGAGTTAAAAAAAAAAATCATAGAGAGCCTGAGTTACATTTTCTGAGTTACCCCCAGAAAACTGAGTTCCAGTTTAGTGGTAGAATCACAAATATCAGAGCTAGGAGAGAACTTCAGGGTAGTCTTTTAGTATAGTTCCGCTTCTAACCCATTTTATAGATTAGGAAAACCAAGGCTAACTAGATAAAATGATGCAGCTAGTTAAGGGCGGTAGCAGGATTTTGTTGTACCTTGAAAATATTTCAAATACATTTAACACAAGTTTCACTTTGTGAAAATCGTATCTACAAGGCAGTTCAATTGCTTTTAAACTTGAAACTATGCATACCTTTTCAGAAAGAAGCAAAGTCCTAAAATTCATTCATAAAGCCATTATAAATCCTTAAACCCAGCTGGTATAGTTGTGAGCATCTGTAATCCCACCTACTCAAGAGAATGGGGCAGTTTCAGGCCAGCCTGGGAACATAGAGACCACCTCCCCCATCTCAAGACAAAACAAATACAAAAACACAAAACCTTGAACCTAATAATTCACTAAAAGCCTGTTCTTTGAGTTGCCCTTACTTAGTTATTTCAGGCATCTTCCAGGTAGAAATGGGCTCACCTCTTCAGGGGTGGTATACAACCCACCATCTCTGTACACAGCCCTCCATGTTAATACCCAGTTCATCTCTGAGCTTAGTTTAGTTTTCTAGCCTGGAAGAACAGTACCTACTTCAGAGCTGGAGTGGGGGTGGGAGCATCACATGACATCACGCACTTCTTAGCCCCCACCACTAGCACCCACCCAGTGCATCTGTTACCCTTTGGGCATCATTCTTTCCTCTCCGTAGCAGACAGCAGTTCACCTTGGTTAATGACCTTAGATCCTAGACCACTTGGCCCCTGGTAAACTTAGAAGAAACCCAGCCTCTGCCGGGCCTAGAAATGTCCACCCCCGCCCCCACCCCCCTTAAGACAGTGACTAGGCCAGAATTCTCCTGGTTGATAAATGAGAGGAGCTCAGGAGCTGCCGTGATGACTATTCAGAGAATCTGATTTGTGAGAAGGCGAATCTCCACGAGCGCCATGGAGATGCTTTTGGACAGCCGGACAGCCTACCTGCCTGAAGGAGGAAGAAAGAGGGGGGTTATGGCAGAGAGAAACGCTTAAGGGAGATGGCCTGGAGGTGCCCAAAGAAGAAAATCTGACAAGGGAAACAGAGGCCGAATCTCGGAATCCACCCCGGCGGTGAGTGTCATTCATTGAAAAGGAGGAATGCGCGACTCGGGCATATAGATTTGGTACTAGACGGGTGATAGGGACCAAGGAAGGGTATCCAAACTGTAGAGACCTAGGCCGTTAAGCTGTGGGAGGTAGCCAAGTGGCCGAGGGGTGACGCAAACTGTAGAGACCTAGGCCGTTAAGCTGTGGGAGGTAGCCAAGTGGCCGAGGGGTGACGCGGGGGAGCGAGGACCGGAAGGCGCAGGTTGAGAAAGACACCCACACAGACTGCTGTGGGGGTCAGGAGCCCGCTGCGGAGCCGCCACTGTTCGCTCTGGGGAAGGTCAGCGACCCGGGCCGGAGAGCCACTGCGAGGACTGAGAGGGGCCGCGGTTGCCATGGCACCGGGCGGGGAGGGGGTGACTTGGGCCCCGCCCCGAGCCCCGCGGGGCCGCGGGCTCCAGATGGTCCCGGGCCTCCCGCGGGAGCCGGCGGCCTGCGGCAGGGGGAGGCTATTGTCCTCCTTCCGCGGCGCCGCAGTCCCGCCGCTCGCGCCCGCGCGCCGCCGCCACGCGCCCCGCTGCCGCCGGCCCTGCGCGCCCCCCGCGCTGCTCGCACCCCGTGACAGCGCCCGCCCGCCGCCCACCGTGCGCCCCACGGCCGCCCCGCTACCGGCCGACGCCGCCCGCCACCACCGCTAGCGGCCAGGCTGCGGGCGCAGTGACTACCGGTGCGCCCCCGCCTACCGCGCTCCTGCGTGCCACCCAGGTAGGTGCGAGCGCCCCGGCCCGCTTTGTCCCGGCCAGCAAGGCAGCGCGCTTTGTGCAATCGCGTGCGGGCAGTGTGGGGTCGGGGTCGGTCCGGGAAGCCCGGGTGGTGGGAAGCACTCCTGGCTCTCCCTTTCCCTGGGTGCGGGGACAGGGTACAGTGTGTGCCAGCCACCCAGGTACCAGTGTGAGGGCGGTGGGGGGTCGAGGCTTGGGGCACGTGGGCCTTTCTGGAGCCCAGAGAAGAGTCTGGAAGAGTTGGGGCTGACAGACGCGTTGATGGATTGGGGCCGGATGGGCTCAGAGCGTGCATGACAGCGCCGGCTGTCTGCGTCGCTGAGGCTACTCCAGTGCGCTGGCAGATGCCGGTCCCTGAGCTGAGGCTGTGCTTAGCCGGCTCTGCCCAGAGTCTGCGAGCACCCGGCTTACCCCTTCTCTACAGCTATCTGAGGGCTTGCTGTGGGCTAGCTAAGGGTTTGCTGTGGAGCCGCGTGGGCTTCTCCTCCCCTTTCGTGGCCAGTTCCATCCTCTTCTTTAGATTCCCTCACAGTGCGTGGGAGAGAGGGACACAGTTGGTGGTGGTAACATAGCTCTGACAGAGTGGGGGAATGAAACCCCTTTCCAACGTGGAAAGCATTGTGAAAGATGTTCAGGGCCCAGGACATTTACCACGCACACACCTACCCAGCAAGGCCTCCTGGCTGGGAGTTACACCTCCAGCTCCATAGCCCATAACCACCAGCCACTCTGGTTCAGACTGACTTCACCCCGTTAACCCTGTGACATTGCACGCTCGTCAACACAGAGATACAGGCTTGCCCCTGTCCTAACCTGCTACGTGCTGTTTTTGTGGGTTATTTCTCAGCAGTCTGGTAGGTCGTTGCAGGCATGATCGAGGTATCCACAAACCAGTTTTCTTTGAAGGTGAAGTGGCCAGAGCGCATTCCAAGTATGTATCTTAGACTGAGGTTTGGGGCAACCTCGTGGCATATTCAGAAGAGCAAAGAATTTGAGAAAGAAGACCTAAGATGGAGCTTAGATTTGCTCCTTAAAAACACTGATGCAAGCCCAGAATTGGGGAAGGGAGGGGGGAAGAGAGCGGGGGAAGGGAATGAAAATGAGCCTGAATAATTCTGTCCTAAGTGCAGGATTCTAAAGGAGGGAAAAAAAAAACACACACACACACACACACAGCCCTGTTCCTAAATTCTTCAAACAGAGTTCCTGAGGCTTATCAGACACATGGCCTGGGGAAGGGGTTGGAATTTGGTTTTTTCCACTTTTCTCTCTTGTCTGCCCTGGGAGCATCTTTCTCTTGCCTTCTTCCACGAGCCCTGCATGTATTTGTGACTTCTTTTTTCTTGCTCTGCCAGTCCAACCATTTATACTGAGTCAAATAAAATTACTTTGCCAAAGTCCTCATCTCTTCTAATCTATTATTCATCCTGCTGTCATTTGTTGAACTCTGCCTCCCCAGGGCTGTTCCAGCACTATCCCCCTTCCACACATCTGTGATTCGCTGTGTCAGGGCATCAGCTTTGTTTCATTATCTCTAAAGCCCTCTCCATCTTCATTTTCCTGTCTCATCACCTAGGACACTGTAGGGGAGGTTACATTTGGATTTAGCATGGGATAGGGTCTGACACTACAAGCTACCCAGGGTCCTGCTCACCCCCGAAACTCTTGTCTTCTCAGTCCTCGTAGCTCTTCCAACCAATCCTGGCTATTTGTCATCTTTGGACACCAGTGGCCCTCAAAGTGTGCACCAGCAGTTTACTGTTACCCCAAACGAGCTAGAAATACAAATTCCCAGATCCTATGCCAGAACTGCTGAACCAGAAATTCTGGGGTCAGAGCTAATAATCTGTGTTTCAACAGCCTTCTACTCCAGGTAATTGTGAGTCATGCCAGTTTGAGAATTCCTGAGCGATAGGGATTAACCTAAATGTACTGGAGCTGAGGAAGAGATATTTTACAGTTGCGTCTTCGTTCTTTCATCTTTTATTCTCTCCTCCATCCTTAACAAAGACTTTAATTCAATGGCCAAAAAATGATGGTCATTTCATTCAGTGTCTCTTTATTGAATATCTATTGTGCTATGCTTGGCAAACACAAAAAAGGAGTAAGCCCCAGCCCTTGTCCTCAATGAGTTAAAAGTGACAGCGGCAGAGACACACACAAGCAACTAACAATGTGATACGTACAGTGTTTGCTTTTTGTGAAGCACTGTGCAGAGCACAGGGGGATGATCTGCTCTCCGTGAGGAAGGGAAAGACTCAGAAGCAAGACATCACCAAAGGAAGAATTAGAGTACAAGGCAGCCTCTAGCCTGGGGGGTAGGATTTCTTGCTTTACTGCCAACTAAAATGGGACAAAGAGGGTGGGGCAGTGGCCCTTGAGGACTGGCAGGAGGCTGAGCAGAGTCTGTCACCAACAGTGCTTGTGTGTAGGTTTCAGCAGGACCCCCAAGCCTACAGCTGGCAAGAGGTGACATTATTCTAGCACTAACAAAGTAAAATGCTTGGGTCCAGCCTTTGGGTGAGGGACTAAGAATAAGAGACCAGTGAAACTGTAATCTGGATCAGCTGTTGCACTTGCGCCCCACTGTTGCCAGAGTTCAAGAATCTCCGGAGAATAAAGCTGAGGATTCTCCAGTGTAGGGAGACACAGAGATCATGAGGCTGGGCTGCTCACTAACATCCTAGGGAAGTCTGAGCAGGGAAACTCAGCCATAAGTAAGAAATCATCTACTCAGTGAAAAGTAACCCAAGCAGGAGATCTGGGTAGAAGAAACTCAAACATAAAACTGTAAGAATCAGGAGACAGCAGCCAGGGACACGAATGGTAAACATATTGTCTAAAGTCTGGGATGTAGATAGAGTTGCTGCAGAGATGAAATGCTTGGGAACCAAAAATTTCACAGCACAGAGATATAGCCTAAGAGCCATGGCGCTGAACACCAAAAGTTCTGACAAAATCTATGGGAACAAATCCCCTAGAATGGCACCATGGTGATCCTATGGGGATCTGTGACCTAACTGCACAAGTACTATCTTTGGTTCCTTCCCTACCTCATAATATCTCTGGGAACTTCAGTCGCAAAGCATATATATTCTAAACCTGATTCAGTAAAAGGGGCATTTAAATGGCATAATTTTTATTTGGGGAAAGGGGGAGGTTCCAACTCCAGACTTTCTCCCCAAAATTTAGCATTCTACCGAGATCTCCCATCTCCCTGGAAGATCTAGATTTTATGCCTGGACCCTTGTAGCCCCTTGGGAGGTTCAAGTTGGATCCCTGAAAAGAGGCCAAACCAGTGCATGTTTGAGCACTGTGCAGCCTGTAGGAGACTTGGCCACACAGTCATTTGGAGACTGTGTCACAGTTGGCTTCTTAAGTATCTACTTTTTGTGCAGTAAAAGACCTAAGACAGGGTTTGGAAACCTCAGAGGCCTTCAAGAACCTGCAGGTGACATTAATATGTGAATGAGTCATATTTGTATAGGAGACAAAAGGGAATGGTGGGGTCTGCAGAGAAATGGGAAACACAGCCTCACCTAAAGAAACCCAAAATCAGTTACTTTAACACAGCTATTCGCCAGACAAAACACTCCTGGGGCTGGCTTTAGTAAGCTTGTGATCCCTGGTGAAAAGAAAAAAATGGTCCTATAAACTGTGGGTCAGGAGGCGTTGGGTGTGGGTGTTTTTGTGGAGAGGTCTGTGCAGGGATTGGAAGCCTTATTCCGAAAGGTGGAGGGCAATATGTCTGTAATGTGCACTACTCTCTGGTCCGCTACTGTGAGTACTGAGCCACTCATTCGGGTCATGCCTTGCCCATAGTGCTCTTTGCTCAGGGCGACTCAACTCTGCCCTAAATTTATTTTTATATAAATATTTACAGAGCAACTCCACAGAGGTGTGCGGGGGGAGTGATAGGACAGGATTCCTGGGCCTGGTGGAGGTTGGGCTCCCAGTGCTACTACGGGGAATAAAAAGCCCAAGTCTAGAAACCTTAGATGTTAGTTCCTTGATACCTCATTGATGCTACTCCTAGGGAAATCTGTAGACAGGGGAAGGGGAGGAGTGGACAACCCTGCCCTTCAAGCGGGTCAGGTTCAGCTTCACGGAACCAGTTAATGATAGAAGCCAACTTCTGCCTTTGTGCATCTGTGGGAACACACCGTTCTGCCCTCTGGAATCTCACCATCCGTCCCTTCTTTCCCCAAACCACATGAGAGGTTCTCCTCACCTCCCTCCTCCCAGAGTCAGAGACAGCCAAGTTCACAGCCCTGGCCCAAAGGAAACAGGATGAAAACATCTACAGAGTCAAGAGGTACTAGGAAAACCAGAAATGGAAAATCTGGGGTTCTATTAAAGTTACAATCCCACCCCCATTTCCTTGAATGGTCACTAAACGCTGTTCTACACAAGAACTTTGGACAGGATGACTTTTTAAAAAATCCCCGGCAGCTAATCTGAAGTCCGTTTGTTAGCTTTGAGGACAGAGTATGTTTGCATAAGTGAAGTCCATAAATAGTCCAGGGATGTGTACATGATCCGTACTTGCTGGCCTGCACCCTAGGCTGCAATGGGTGCTGATCCTTCTGGGGTAGAGCTAAACGGCTCCAGGATGGTCAGGGAAAATGCTCTGTAACCCAGAGGCAGTGATTAAAAGTCAGAAAGAATTTTGCTTCAAAACCCTAGTGCTCCCAGGCATGGTGGTACATGCCTGTAATCGTAGCACTTGGGAGCCTGAGGCAGGAGGATCTCCATGAATTCGAGGCCAACCTAGGCTACATAGTGAATTCAAGGCCCTCCTGAACTACAAACTGAGACCCTGTCTCAAAAGCAAAAACAAAAACCTAATACTGAGCTGGGTATGATGGAACATATCTGTAATCCCAGCATGCAGGAGGCTGAGGCAGCAAGCAATTTACAGATATAGTGAAATCCTGTCTCAAAATAAAAAATAGAAAAGGGTGAGGATGTTGTAGCTCAGTGTGAAGGCCTTGGGTTCAATCTCTAGTACTGAAACACACATCAATAACAATAACAACCTATAGCTGCTGAACCTGTAATCCTAGTTACTTGGGAGGTTGAGGCAGGGGGAATCACAAGTTCTAGGCCAGCCTGGTCAATTTGGCTATTTACCATAATCCTGTCTCAAAATTTAAAAAAATTTAAAGGGCTGGGGGTATAGTTCAGTAGTAGAGTGCCCCTGGTTTTTATCATCAGTACAAGAAAAAAGAAAAGAGAAACAGGAAGGAAGAGAGAAAGAGGCAAGTTAGTGTTGCTTCTTCCTGCTGAATGACACCGAACCAGGGAGTTAACCTCTGTGGTACCACTTTCTCATCTATGAAATGGGGACAACTGTGGACCCTGGTCCCAAAAGAGTATTGTGAGGAGGTAACGTGCATAAACAGCAGGGACACATATCACAGCTGACATTTACTGAGCACTTATTCTCTGTAGCATAAAAGAGCAAAAAAGGGGGAGAGAACCTCACTATGTCCTCCTTGGAACTCCTGAGCACTTTGTCCCACACTTACCTATCTGCACATCAGCCTTCCTGGTAAGTCTATCCTCGGTATGTCTTAGCTCCGGAGCAGAATCTGGGTCTTTTTATCTGCAGTTGCCTAAGGGTTACAGCAGGCTCAGAACAGAGGTAGAATGTGGGGATGAGATCACTCCAGCTTCTTCTCATTACTGCCCCCAGGGGCCCACATCTGCTGCCTGCATCATCCTGGTGGACACACTGCCTGAAGTCCGTCACCACTTTGAGTCCTTGGCTCTGCCCTGTTCCTTTCTGGCCTGAGACCCTTGAAGCTCTTCCTGACCACCCTGTGCTCTTAGACACTGCTGCTGTTCTCCTGCCTCCCTCCACACACACCTGTCACCTTCCTCTCTGCCTCCACACAGTGGCTCCCTCTTTCCTACTAGAGCTGATTTCCACTGACAAAAAAAAGCCCTGACAGTGGCACATGCTATAATCCCAGCTACTTGGAAGGTTGAGGCAGGAGGATGATAAATTCAAGACCAGCCTGGGCAACTTAGGGAGACCCTGCCTCAAAAATTAAAGGGGGGAAAGCCAGGCGTGGTGGTGCACACCTCCCCAAGCTATGCTGACCCCTGGGTTCAAACAGCTCCCCTCCCTGGCCTGGGCCCTGAGTCATGTCCCTTTATCCTTTTGCACTCTCGATGTTGCTTCTGTTTCCACCTACTTCCTCTCTCACCTTCATCCCCTCCTCATCTTCCTTTGATTTCTACGTCATCCCCACACTGTAATCCCAGGACTCAGGAGGCTGAGGCAGGAGGACTGCCATGAGTTCAAGACCAGCCTGGGCTACATAGTGAGTTCAAAGCCAGCCTGCACTACACAGCGAGATCCTGCCTCAAAAAAAAAAAAAAATTAAGGGGGAAAACACTGTTGATATAACTCAGTGTTCCCTGGGTTCAATCCCCAGTATATCCCCCTAAAGAACACATACACACATACACATACAAAGAGCACATACTCCGGCCACAAGGAGAGCAGAGCAGAGCTAGGGTAGGAAGCTAGAAAGCCATGATGCGTGGCAAGCTCAGCAGCCCCGAGATGCCCTTCACCAGCCATGTCTCCTTGCAGGAGCAGGAAGCCACCCACCACCATGAGCAGCACTCTGTCGCCCACAGACTTTGACAGCTTGGAGATCCAGGGCCAGTACAGTGACATCAACAACCGCTGGGACCTGCCTGACTCAGACTGGGACAATGACAGCAGCTCAGCCCGCCTCTTTGAGAGGTCCCGAATTAAGGCCCTGGCAGGTGAGACCAGGGGTGTCGCTGGGAGGCAGGGGTAGGCGGTTGGTAAGCTTGCCACAGTCCTTTCCTTTCATGAGAAGACAACTTTCTAAGCTGCTGCACTGAAGTGGGAAGCCCGGAGCACCCTGAAAACCCTGGACTCCCCAATCCATCCTTAAGAATAAACTTCACGCAATCGGAAACATGCCTCAGTTTCCCTCCTCTCCAAGCTCTGCTGACACCTGGACTCAAACAGCTCCCCTCCCTGGCCTGGGCCCTGAGTCAAGTCCCTTTATCCTTTTGCACTCTAGATGTCGCTTCTGTTTAAACCTACCTCCTCTCTCACCTGCATCCCCTCGGCTTCCTTCGATTTCTACGTCATCTCCCACACCTGTTCTCCCTCCCGGCCCATTCTCCTCTCTGCACCCTCCCAACCTGTGCCTTCCACCTGTCACCTGTTCCTCCCAGTATTTCATCTACCTGTTCCTGTTCTGTGAAGCAGGTTCTCTCCGCCAGAGGCTGGTGGCCACCACCCATTCCGAGTTTGCTCTCCGCCCACCTCTGCCCCTGCCCTCCCCTGCGGCCAGGGGCTCTCCCATTTGGCTGCTGTGCTCTAAGCACAAACAAACCCATCCAACCGCCTTCCAGCTTGCAGGGGGAGGTGTTGTCATAGCAACACAAGAGTGGCTGCCACCTGACACCACCAGCGGCTGGGCTGGCGTGGGGCTGAGTCACCTACATACCCCAAGGCAACCCACCCCGTCTGTCTTCCCTCCGTCCCACCCTCATCATTGCCACTGACCTGCCAGCAGCCCAGCCCAGTCACGTCTGTCCCATTGGAACGGTAGTGGCCCCTGGGCCACATGCTTTACCTAGCAAATGCAGGGTCCCAAGCCCCTTCCCAGGCACAGTGAATTAGAATCTTTGGACATACAGTCCAGAATTTGCTAGTTTTAAAAAGCTCCCCAGGTAATTCCCACCGAGTCCAGCACCGGTCTGATGCCCCCTGTTGTGGCAGTAGCTCCTTTTCCCTTTTCCTGGGCTTCCCAGCCCTTCTGGTCGGGTCTTCAGGATGGCTGTGATACACTCCTGTCAGTGCTTCTACAGCTATGAGGACAGAGAAGGTGCGGGGTATGGAGAATGTTACCTCTTTGAGAGAGCATCCCTGGTCCCCTCCAGGTTTTAGATTTTGTGTCTTCTAGAACACAGCACGCACCATCCAGCATTCTCACCGTGTCTCTGGAGACTCACACCACCCGGCCCTGTCACTGTGTCTGTGCACATGCCACATGCCACCCAATACTGTCACATCTCTGTGCACAAGACCTGTACCCTCTGGGCCCAGATCAAAGTTTGTGTCCAGGACTGTCATGTGTCTGTGCACACACGTGGGCCACGTGGGGCTCTTATTAGGTATTTGTCTCTACCACTAAGCTGGGCTCCCCTGAAGAAGCATCTGCCCAAGGGCTTTGCCTAGCAAATAAATACTAAATGGATAAAGATAGGGGAGGGGGATGCACACGTAACAAAAGCTGAAGCCCAGGAGAGGTAGGAAGAGAATCTGGAGGATGTGCCCAGTGGTGAGATGGATCTGAGAGCAGGGGTGCTGGCAGGGAAGGGGCTGGCTCCAGAAGAGATGCTAACAGTAGAGAGGAAGTAACAATACCTACTCCCCCATGAAACGACAAGAGTTAAATGCCTTGCGTAGCACTTGGCTTCACTTCTTCCAGAATCACCTCGTTTCCAGGTTTCTCTTTCTTTGCCCTCTGAGCCCAGATCAAAGCTTGTGTCCTGGAGAGGAACTGCCCAGAGTCACCCAGAGAGGGGCCTCCTTTCGAGCATGCAGACCTTCAGGAAGCAGGAGTTTGGGGGCCCCTCTTGCCAGGCTTCAGTAGTCTTGGGCAACTTGGACCTGATGGGCGGGTCTCCTGGGGCTGGCAGTTCCCTCCTCCGCCCCACAGGGCCTGGCCCTGCCCCAGCCCGGCTCCGCCTCCTGAGCCTCCCGCCCCTCCCCCGCCACTGTCCGACCTGTTTGTCTGGAGCTGCCTGTCTCCTCTCTCCAGGGCTAGGTGTGCTCCTGCTCACTTGTTTCAGGAGCTCAGACATCCTGTAACTTTTTTCCCACTCCTTGAAATCCAGCATCTTTGAATCCCCGCACCGGGCGAGACTGCAGCCTCTTGGGACTCTTAGCACAAGCTCTGGAGTGGGACAGACACTTGCTGCCCTTCCTGGCTCAGGGGAGCATGGACTGTGGGCCTTGGGCTGTATAGGAGGCAGCAGGCACCATGAGTGTGAACGGAGCAGGCAGGGTGCATGGGAACGGCCTGAATGGGGCCAGCGAGTTTTACTATGAGGCGGTGGAAGGATCTCAGAACCCTGGGGGCCTCCTGCTCTCACCAGCTGCCTTCATCAACCCTGCCCAGTATGCCAGTGTGCTGGAAGGACGCTTCAAACAGCTTCAAGGTGAGTCCCCAGCAGAGGGGAGCCCAAAGGGCCTCGAGAGGATCCTGGCCAGGAGGAGCCGCAGGGGCCCAGAAGCCAGAGCTGAACACTTTCTGTGACTCAGACGTTTGTGATGGTTGTGTTGTGAGACAATGTGGTGGGACTTAGAGGGAATTGTTACAAGTGGCCAGAAAATCTAAGGATATGGATGGAATCAGGACAGGTTTGGATTCACAGGAAGGGACAGCATGGGACGGTGTGAGAAGGTGTGACCTTGAGGTCACCCACTGGGTACAAAGGTGATGAGGACGGAGGGATCTTGTGGGCCAAAGTCAGCACCTAGCAGCCTCACTCGTGGTTCACTGTGGGCTTTAGTGCTCATCTAGTGAGGGAAGACCCAAGGCAGGAGCTGGGGGCCGGGACCCTGAGCGTGTCTGTGTTTCCTTGGGCTTCCAACTGGGTGTCTGCAGGTGTGTGAGGGGGCGTGTGTGGAAAATAGGGACAACATGGAAAGGAGAGGTTTGTGCACACAGGTCAGATAGATGTCTGAACAGGCATGTTCATCCTGGCACAAATATTTAAATGTATTTCTGGCAGTCATTGTGTTTCCTGCTCTGTGTGTGTGTGTCTGTGAGCGTGCGTGTGTGTGCACACGCGCACGAGCACTGTGCGTGTCTTAAGGCGTTACACCCTGGTGCTTGGCTTTACCCATTTTTCCAGCTGCCCCTATTTCCACATCTTTCTCTTTCTTGCATCTCTGAGCCAACATGGCCTCACTCCAGAGGCAAACCCCCCTGATGACATAGGCCGTGCCCAGCTCAGGCAGGGCCTGTGGACACCGAAAGGAGGCCATGTCTGGCTTTGTTCCACAGGTGCTCAGAACATCCTACCCAGGACCTGGTGCAGGCACAGGGTGAGGAAGACAGGAGTGGACATGGGTGTGTTGCTCTTTTATGAGTGAGGTGCCCAGGAATGTGAGATTAAGGAAGTTTCTGATATGCTGATACTGACATTGGAAAAAAAAAAAAGTGACTCTTCATGCTGAGCCACTTGGGCTGGGTACCCGGGCTGGGCTTTCTGAGGGGAGCTGGCAGGAACCCTGGCCACCAAAGCGACTTTCAGCTGCTTGAGCCTTTTCCTTTGCTTCGCCATTCATACAAGCTTTCATTTTTATTTTTCAGTGGATCCAAACAGCATGCCCTCCCCCAGAGCTACCCCTGTGAAACAGGCGGCAGGACTTCTCCTGTCTTTTCCTGAAATTGGCACCTAACTCTGCCCGCCTCCACCCTTGTTCCTTGGCGCTTAACTCGCAAAACCTTGTTTCTCTCTTTAGTCTGGGGATGCTGGTGTCCTGGAACTGGATTCCCTGCAGCTGAGTGACCCTTCCTAGAGCCAGAGTAGCCCATTCTTTCTGTACACAATCTGAGGACGGTGAGCTGACTCAGAGAGAGGACTGAGGCCTCTCCACTGTTAAGTTTTCTTGATGACCGCTTAGAAGAGCCACTGCCATAATTTCAGGCAACACCCAACCCTTTGTCCACAGTTGAAAGAGAATGAGAAGAGGCCTTTACCATAGCAACTCAACAGGGAGCCATGTTATACCAGGGACTGACTAGGTGTCTCATACCCAGGATCTTATTGACCTTTCACGATGACCAGTTGAAGTAGAAAATAATATGCCCGTTTTATAGAAGAGGAAATTGAGACTATGATGGATGGAATAAACCTACTCAGGGTTTCATACTTATTACATAATGGAGTTTAACACTAGCCCCTCCTTGGACAGTTTTCCTCATTCTTCCTTTTGAAAGCCTGTCTTCTATCTCTCCTTTTTTGTTCTTTTCTTTGCTTATCAGCTCATTCCAATTTCTTCATTCTCCAGCCATTTAAGTTCTTGGTTTCCCTTCCAGCCATCTTCCCTACTCCTCTTTCCCAGATCTTACTTCTGCTCACACACACACACGCACGCACGCACACACACACACACATGGCCCAACTGGTGTTGACAAGTAGGCATTCTGCATTTGAAGGACAGAAATGACCCCATGTTGCTACCGCAGATGAGCGAGAAGCAGTACAGAAGAAAACCTTCACCAAGTGGGTGAACTCCCATCTGGCCCGGGTGACATGCCGAGTGGGAGACCTATACAGTGATCTCCGGGATGGGCGAAACCTGCTGCGGCTCTTGGAGGTGCTCTCAGGAGAGATGCTGGTAAGCTGCAGTCAAGGGGGCACAAGGGGACCCTTGTAAACTGGCCAAGGGGAGATGCTGCAGGAAGGGCCCCAGGGAAAAGACAGGGCAGAGCAGAGCTTGGTAGCCTTCTCTGTCCAGAGGATGGTCTCATTCTGAGAGGCTTTGCTGCATGGATTACATAGGAGCCTTGCTTTGCAGAGACAGGAACAGTGGCCCCATTGAAAACGTTTCTTTCCCACCTACCCTGGGTGCAATTAATTCCCTTGGGAATCTTAATCTGCCCAAGCTGCCTCTGTAACCTCAGCTTCAGCTCTGTGACCTTTGGCCTGGCCCTGGGGTTGTCCCCGTGTTCCTAAGGGAGGTCATAGGAAGGTGTACACAGTAGGGCACTGAGAAGGCCGGGAGAGAAAGGAACAGACTCATGATCTCTTGTCCCGTGTCCTTCAATAGCCAAAACCCACGAAGGGCCGCATGCGGATCCACTGCCTGGAGAATGTGGATAAGGCGCTGCAGTTCCTAAAGGAGCAAAAAGTACACTTGGAAAACATGGGCTCCCATGACATTGTGGACGGGAACCACCGTCTGACCCTGGGGTTGGTCTGGACCATCATCCTTCGATTCCAGGTATCCTCATACAGTGGCACTCGGGGTATGGGCCATTCACCCCTACGACAGCAATCTAAAGAGCCCTTTCTCATCATTTCTCTGAGTGTCTCTGATAACACCAAGAATCCCTGACCAGGGAGTGAGGGCCCTGCTTGCTTCCTTCTTAGATCCAAGACATCAGTGTGGAAACAGAAGACAATAAGGAAAAGAAGTCAGCCAAGGACGCCTTGCTGCTCTGGTGCCAGATGAAGACTGCAGGGTGAGGAGGCCCAGGGCGGAGGGGGTCGCTTCCAGCCTGTGCAGTGCAGGAAGGCTGGGCTTCAGGCTCACAACCTGGGGACTATCCTTGCATCCCAGACCAGGGCTTGTTACCGCTTACCATTTTTTCTGGGTCTCTGTTTACAGATATCCCAATGTCAATGTGCACAACTTCACCACTAGTTGGAGAGATGGATTGGCCTTCAATGCTATCGTGCACAAACACCGGTGAGAAGGCAGGGACAGTGCGCACATGGCCTAATGACCAGGACACACACACACACACACACACACACACACACAGGCCAAGAGATGAGATAAGCTATATCACAGCTATCAGGAATGAGGGTACACAGGGGAACTGGAAGGTGGGGGTGCCATACAGGAAACTCGTAATGGGAAGCAGGGTGGTACAGGGTAGGTTTGGGGTGTTCCCTTCCAAACAAAATCGAGTCAGAGAATTATGGGTAAAGATGGTAGTGGGGTAACTTTTCCTCTTTAGGATCTCATGTGCTTCTATCTCCTACTCCTCTACCCCAGGCCAGACTTGCTGGATTTTGAGTCCTTGAAGAAGTGTAATGCACATTACAATCTGCAAAATGCTTTCAATCTGGCTGAAAAGGAGCTGGGACTAACCAAGCTGCTGGATCCAGAAGGTGGGACAGAGCTCTATAAAGTAGGCTGCAGGGCAGAGACAGAACCAAACTGGGGGTGGCCCGCGGCCAGGGAAAGGAATGACTAGGAGTAGCTGCCAATGGGTACTGGGTTTCTGGGGAGGAGGGGATGAAAATACTGGAATAAGGTAGTGATGATGGTTGCATAACCTTGTGCATATACTGAAAAACGCTGACTGTATCTCAGAAGGGTAGATTTCATGGTATAAAAATTATATCACAGTTTTTAAAGATCTACTATAGAAGCCCTATAGTAGAAAGACCTCGGGATGCTGGGTTCTACCCTGGCCAAGCACAGAGAAGTTCTGTGACTTCGAGCTAGTCATTTAGCCTCTCTGTGGCTCAGTTTCCTCATCTCTAACGTGAGAGGACTGGTCCTCATGATTTCCTAGGACCCTCCTTACTCTAAAATTCTAGAGTTCTAAGTTAAGCTACCCCCAGGCAGGGTGGCACATGTCTATAATTCCAGAGTCATGCAAGTCTGAGGCAGGAGAATCAAAAGTTGGAGTCTAGCCTAGCCTACACACTGAGACCCTATTTCAAAATAAAAATTTAAAAAGCACTTGCTACAGATATAGCTCAGTGGTAGAGTGCTTGCCTACCCCAATCTCAATCTCTAGTACTGTGAAAACTAAATAAATTCCTTGAGATCTCACCACGAACTGGCCCATGCTCAGCTGCTCTTGCTGACCGGCCCCTGTGCTTTTATCTTTTATTGTATGGCCCATGAGATCAGTAACGGCAGCTCAGCTCTTACTTTGTACCTGGCACGCATGCTTTAATTCACTGAATCCTCACAACACCCTTTTGAAATCAATGCCATTATTCCCCTCAGTTTATGGCCAAGAAAATGGGGCCTATAAAAGTTAGGGCAAGCGATTTACTCAAGGTCATGCAGCTGGTGGAACTGAAGTTTGAGTCTGGACAGCCTGACTCCAGAGCTTGTTTCCTCAGCTACTTTTGGCAGAGCAGGGAGCATTCTGGGTACAGCCAGAAAAGGGGAAGAGAAAGGGGCCAAGAGGTTGCCTATTGGAAGAGCTCCTTCTTGAGCTTGCTGGCAGGTTTGGTCTTGAGCACCTTCTCCCTGTTTTCTATCCCTCAGGTAGCCCCATTTCCAATGCTGTCAGTCCAGAATAGTAGGCATTAGCTACCTAGAGACAGAAGCAGGTTGGATGTACAGCTCCTTGGAGAGCATTTGAGAAGCACAGTGTGGAACACTGAAGTAAACTGGTGTCCTGAGATGTCTGAGATGACTTTTGCAGCTCCTGCTGCCCGGGTGTCTTTGGAAGTGGTCTAGGGGCATCCAGGCTCATAGTCTCACCTGTGGGTAGGATAAAACTGGCCTAGTGAAGAGAGTGAGAGATCTCAAGTCATCCTCCTCCTAGGTCGTGTGGTGGAAGCTGTTTTGACTCAAGGAATGTTCACTACCTAGGCCCATAGCTAAGCTTTGGGACTAAGGTTGGGAACATCCATGACCTTGTCCTAACATGGTGCCAAGAGCTGGCCTCTGTCCTACAGTGCTTTATCCTGGGTTCAGAAGGCTTAGCTTGTACTTGCTGCCCCATTATCCCCGAATCTGTTGACCACTTAGAATCTTCCCAGCCTATAAGTCCAGGATCCATTTGCAAATGGGCATGTTGTTTCTTTTTTTGCTGTCTGCCTCCAAGCAACTAAAATTAGTGTTCAGAAGGCACACAAGGCTTTGGGTTTTGTGCTGTACTTGGAGGGCCAGTCCCATGTCCAGGAGAAAGGGGGGAAAATTATGACTTCTTTTTTTCATGCCTTTTTAGTGTAAATGGTTGTCACTTTACTCTGAAAGAAGCTGAAAAAGATGTCTGCCTTGAAGAGCTGGGGGTACCCCAGGGATGGGATGATTCAGACTTTGGGCCTACTTCCAGAAAGTAGGTTTCTGATGTCTGCCTAACCCAAATGGTCCTTTTTCTCAGATGTGAATGTGGACCAACCGGATGAGAAATCAATCATTACCTATGTGGCTACCTACTACCACTACTTCTCCAAGATGAAGGCCCTGGCTGTGGAAGGCAAAAGAATTGGCAAGGTATCTCCTACCATGAAATAGTAGGCACAACGGCTAGAGGCCTGGCCAGGGGTCTTATTCCCCTAAAGCGAGGGCATGGTACAGCTGTAGGACTGGGGCGGGGAACCCCGTGGGCAAGACTCCGACACCCCTATCTCCTGTCACACAGGTGCTGGACCATGCCATGGAGGCAGAGCGCCTGGTGGAGAAGTACGAGTCTCTGGCCTCTGAACTGCTGCAGTGGATCGAGCAAACGATTGTCACCCTCAATGACCGGCAGCTGGCCAACTCCCTAAGCGGGGTCCAGAATCAGCTGCAGTCCTTCAATTCATACCGCACTGTGGAAAAGCCACCCAAGTAGGTCCCCTAGGCTCCGCTTTGCCGGGGCATGCCTGCCTGCAATCCTCCATCAGGGCAGCCTTTAGGGAGGGACATGTGACAATACGTAAAGGCAGCAGAGGTTTATTTCCTCAGCTCAAATGCCGGAAGCATCTAAACAGCATAGTTATTCTAAAATAGATTTTAAAAAATAATTAGCCACTTTTAAAAATCATGCCTTCCTGCCAGATGTGATGGTGCATGCTTATAATCTTAGCACTTAGGAGGCTGAGGCAGAAGGATTGCCTTAGGTTCAAGTGAATTCCAGGCCAGCCTGAACAACATAGTGAGACCTACTCTCAAGAAAAACAATAACAACAATGACAAAATCGTGCCTAGAAATGATGGCAGCGTTGAGTCAGTTTGATCTACCAGGTAAGATTACTGGTTGGGCTGAGCATGTTAGTGCATGCCTATAATCCCAGCTACTAGGAGGCTGAGGTAGGAGGATCATAAATTAAGGGCAACCTGGGCAACTGAGTAAGACCCAGTCCCAAAATTCAAAATACAGCCAGATGTGGTAGTGCACACCTGTAATCCTAGCACTTGGGAGGCTGAGGCAGGAGGATCATTGCAAATTTGAGACCAGCCTGGGCTGCAAAGTGAGCTCAAGGCCAGTCTGAATTTCACAGTGAGACCATCTAAAAATTATATATATATATATATATATATATATATATATATATATATCTCAACAAGCAGATCACAGCCAGCAACACAAGTATGGCTGATAACATGACCATACAGAGGTTCTTGTCATTTATATATGTTAGCAATTCACTGTTTCCATATGTAGAATTACTATTACATAATTCTGTATGGTACATGCTAAAATTTATGTGCCTTTTTAAATCATCAAGGTCATTCAGAGTTAATGTGTCAGCTCCCAAACTAATATTATTCAGAAAACAACTAACAGTTCCCATAAAGCCCAGGGAATGATTTGAGGTGTGCCCTTTGCCTAGAAAGCCCTTTTCTGGGCATTAAAGATATACCTTTGAGGATCTTCACCAACATAATCTTTGGAAAAGAAGAGTAAGTCACAAGGCAACCACTGAAAATAGTACCAGAGAAATACATTTATTGACATGAAAAGATTCATGAAATATAATTCGAGACGTCGGCTACCAGAGTTCTTTGTGAGCTGCCACAAACAAAGTGCCTGAAGCCAAATTCTGGTTCTGCCATTTAGCAGTTGTGACAGTTGAGCAACTTAGTTAGCCTTTCTAGGTCTCAATTTTTCATCTGGAGAATAGGGATAACGAAAGAATGTAGACAAAGGAGAGAAGCAAATGGGCTGATGCATACAAAATGCTGGGAGCTGGCCCAGCTCCCAGTGAGCGAGCCCTTGATCGTGTTAGCTGTGGTTGCATTAGGGTTCCATTTGTGTGAAACAAAAACTAATGCTTTTGTGCAAAGGGGTAACAGTACTTATTTCTGTGTGGCTTTCAGTTGCTTTAAAATAATGTCTTTTGGTTTGTCAGCATTTTTTTTTTCTTTAACACAAAGAACCTGTATTGTTTTTGTGAGAAGGAAAACAACACAGGACACTCCATGTGACAGAGGTGAGTCTCCCTCAGGGCCTTTGCCTCTTACTCTGACTGGGCCCCTGCCTCAGGTTCACCGAGAAAGGGAACTTGGAGGTGCTGCTCTTCACCATCCAGAGTAAGCTGAGGGCCAACAACCAGAAGGTGTACACACCGCGTGAAGGCCGGCTTATCTCTGACATCAACAAGGTATGCGTCCTCCCCCGTGTCACACAAATGGCCGTCCAGGGCTTCTTGACCTACACCAAGCCCTACTTCCTTAATTAAACACGTCATCTCGCTGTCCCCACCCTCAAATGTGACTCTGATGCCTTTTCATGCATGTTACTCCTGTTCCCCTTTCCTTGCGTTCCATATAGGGTCACATCAGGAAATTATACCCCAGTTCATTATCTTGTTGAACATGTCACTAACTTATTGTCTCTGTCTATTTTATATTTTTTACAAACAGCATTAGAAAATTAATAAAAGTAAAATTAAGTTCACACTGGTTCTGCCTCTGCAAACAAATCAGTTTCCACTGATTTCCCTCCACCCTTGTCCAGAAGCAGCTGCAACTGTCCCATAGGCTCACAGCATTTCCAGCACCTTCCTGTCTCTCTCACATCCACACATAGGCAGGTGCCTTGCTCATAGTGTTCCACAGCCACACTAGACCAAGTTTCTATGGACTCTACTGAGCCCTAGCCCCACTGCCCTGGCCTGCCCTGGCCTCTCACGCTAACCCTGTGTCTACCACGCAGGCCTGGGAGCGGCTGGAGAAAGCTGAACACGAGCGTGAGCTGGCCCTGCGCACAGAGCTGATCCGCCAAGAGAAGCTGGAGCAGCTGGCTGCCCGTTTCGACCGTAAGGCTGCCATGCGGGAGACCTGGCTCAGTGAGAACCAGCGCCTGGTGTCCCAGGTAGGATCTGGCCGGAGGTGGGGGGCCCTGGGGACATCCAGGCTGGTGGGGAGAAGCAGGAGAGAGGCCCTGGTGGGTGAATAAGGAACCAGGCAGTCCAGCGAAATGATGAAACAGGAAACCCACCATGCAGGTAGAAAGGCCAAGAAACCCAGGAGCCAGCAGGTAGAGGCTTGAGCAGGAGAAAGGATAGTGGGATGGGATGGGATGGGATGAGAGCGGCCTTGTGGAGTTGGTGTCTTGCAGCTGGAGCACTCTGGGGAACAGATAAAGAGAGCAGAGGCGTTCTTCTTTGGTTCCCAAACTTCTCTCTGCCCTCCGCCCCAGGACAACTTTGGGCTAGAGCTGGCGGCTGTTGAGGCAGCAGTGCGGAAGCACGAAGCCATTGAAACGGACATCGTGGCCTACAGTGGCCGGGTGCAGGCAGTGGATGCTGTGGCTGCAGAGCTGGCTGCTGAGCACTACCATGACATCAAGCGCATCTCAGCACGGCAGCACAATGTGGCACGGCTCTGGGACTTCCTGCGGGAGATGGTAGCTGCCCGGCGGGAGCGGCTCCTCCTCAACCTGGAGCTGCAGAAGGTGTTCCAGGACCTGCTCTACCTCATGGACTGGATGGGAGAGATGAAGGTACCGGGGGTGGTCCGCAGAGGGCCTGATGGTCGGGAGTCATGGTGTGTGGCTGTGGTACTGCCTCTGCCCAGTCAGCCTATCTTTGTAGAGCATATGCTAGTGCTGGGGCCCCCTCCCCAGTTCTGAAGAACAAAGCAACCAGGCCCCTGTTCACATGGAGCTCATAGTCTAGTGGGAAGAACTGGTGGTAAAACCCAGAGATACACTAGCAGGTGATCATAACACGTCTGAGAACCCTGGGACAGGGTGGTCGGGCAAGGCTTCTCTAAGAAAATGCCATTGGGACTGAGATCAAGTCCAAGAACTGACACGGGGATCAGAGGAAACAAGGTGCTGGGCAAAAGGGACAGCGAGGCGAAGGTCCTTGGCCATGCGAGTATGACCTGTTGGGATAAGAAGGAAGGCCAGTGGTCTGTGTGAGGAGAGGAGGTCCATGGGACCAATAGTAGCCAGCTCACTTAGGGCCTTATGGCCTGGTCAAGTGGTTTGGATTTAATTAGCAGCTGAACGCAGGGGCACATGCCAGTAATTCCAGCTACCTGGGGGGCTGAAGTGGGAGGACCACAAGTTCAAGGCCAGCCTGGGCAACTTAGTGAGACTCTTGTCTCAAAAAAAAAAAAAATTAAAAGGTTGGGGGTACAGCTTAGTGGTAGAACACTTGTCTAGCAGGGGGTTCTATCCCCAGTGCTATCAAAAAATAGAGTGATTAGGAGACTTTGAAATAGGGAAAGACGCGCTTATGCCAAATGTTTTAAAAGGGTCCTCTGGGCTACAATGTGAAGAAGGCCTGTGGGCATCAGGAGGCGGAACAGAAAAACTAGTTAGTTTATTGCAGTCTCTAACAAGAGCGCAGGAGGATAGGTCTTGGAGAGCTGCTGGAGGTTGCTGGGTGCTAGAGGCGGAGCTGTGATGGTAGGAGAGTGTCATTGATTTTGGAGCCGAGATGAGTCACAGCAAAGATTCCAGGGCAGGATTCAGCGAGAAAGCTGTTCCATAAGAAGCAAGTGAGGATAAGGACTGGTGAGCAGCTATGCAACACCTGGAGCCACCCGAAGAGTTTGGAAGGAGGCACAGCAGGGTTGGCTTATACAGCTGGCTAAGAGGGAACGAGGCAGCTCTCAGAGTGACTGGCATGCTGCATGTGCCTGGCAGGGCCGGCTGCAGTCCCAGGACCTGGGCAAGCACCTGGCTGGCGTGGAGGACCTGCTGCAGTTGCATGAGCTGGTGGAGGCAGACATCGCCGTGCAGGCTGAGCGGGTACGGGCTGTCAGTGCCTCTGCCCTGCGCTTCTGTGACCCAGGGAAAGGTGAGAATCTAGGGAGGCCCTGGACATGGACAGATGAGGAAGGGGAACTTTAAGATCTGGGGCAGAAGTCTGGAAAAACCTGGGAACAGAAGAGCTGATGGGTGGATGACAAGGGACAGAGCTAGAGCTGGAAGGGAGGAGGCCCGCCGGGGTTGGGTGGGAGGTTTGTAGCCAGGGCAGGGGGCTGCAGAGCTCTCAACCTCTGACTTTTGCAGAGTACAGACCATGTGACCCACAGCTGGTATCTGAACGGGTGGCCAACCTGGAGCGGAGCTATGAGGCCCTGTGTGAGTTAGCAGCTGCTCGGCGGGCTCGCCTGGAAGAGTCTCGGCGCCTCTGGCGGTTCCTCTGGGAGGTGGGCGAGGCTGAGGCCTGGGTACGGGAGCAGCAGCACCTCCTGGCCTCTGCTGAGACAGGCCGGGACCTGACTGGCGTCCTCCGCCTGCTCAACAAGCATACAGCCCTGCGGGGTGAGATGAGCGGCCGGCTCGGGCCCCTGAAGCTCACCCTCGAACAGGGTCAGCAGCTGGTTGCTGAGGGCCACCCTGGAGCTAGCCAGGCCTCTGCACGTGCAGCAGAGCTCCAGGCACAGTGGGCGCGGCTGGAGGCCCTGGCAGAAGAGCGTGCCCAGCAGCTCACACAGGCTGCCAGCCTCTACCAGTTCCAGGCAGATGCAAACGACATGGAGGCCTGGTTGGTGGATGCGCTGCGCCTGGTGTCGAGCCCTGAGCTGGGGCACGACGAGTTCTCCACACAGGCCCTGGCCCGGCAGCACCGGGCCCTGGAGGAGGAGATCCGAGGCCACAGGCCCACCCTGGATGCCTTGAGGGAGCAGGCCGCAGCCCTGCCTTCTGCACTGAGCCACACACCAGAGGTCCGGGGCAGAGTGCCCACTCTGGAGCGGCACTACGAGGAGCTGCAGGCCCGGGCAGGCGAGCGGGCGCAGGCCCTGGAGGCGGCGCTGGCGCTCTACACCATGCTCAGTGAGGCCGGGGCCTGCGGGCTCTGGGTAGAGGAGAAGGAGCAATGGCTGAACGGGCTGGCTCTGCCCGAGCGCCTGGAGGACCTGGAGGTGGTGCAGCAGAGGTAGGGTCTGCAGCTGCCATGGCGACAGATGGCCTCCAAGCTGGGGACGGGCGGGGTGCTGGGTGGCAGGGTGGTGGGTCCCCCCAAAACACTGCCTGCTACTTCTCTGTGTGCCTTAGCTGCCTCCCTCTGAGTCTTAATGGTCATCTGTGTTCAGTTTTAGTAAAGATGGTAAACATTTCGTAACAAACCCCTAGTATAGCCATCGTCAGGGTCCATCACTGTCGGCATCTTGCTCTTTTTTACTTTACATGACAGTGATCCCCCCACATTATCCCTTTGCTTTCACTTCCTTCGGGGTGCACCCTTTAGAAAATATGAGGAAGCATCCCTATGTACCATGTATTTATTTTTCAACTGTGTATGGACTTAACATAACTGAGGCTTTGAAACTATCACCCCTTTAGGCAGAGATAGTGATCAAGCTCTTGTGAAACAGCTTTGTTCACAAAATAATAAAGTTATTTAAAAAGGACATTTTTCTCATAGAACATCAAAACCATTATCACATAGAATAAAATTAGAAATAAATTCCTTGGTATCACCTCCTATAAAAACTGCCATAATGAAATTTTCTGGTTTTTGTTTCTGTTTCCAATATCCTATTACAGGATTTGACAAACAACAACCCTTGGGGCAAATAGAACTTGCTGCCATTTTTTTGTTTGTTGTAAATAAACATTTTTTGTTTTTGTAAATAAAACTTTACTGGGAAGGCCGGGGATATAGCTCAGCAGCATAAGCGCTTACCTGGCAAGCCTGAGGTCATGAGTTCGATTCCCAGTATCAAAAAAAAACTTTACCGGGGCAGAACTATACCCACTCAATTATATATTATTTGTGGCTGTGTTTAGCCACAACACAGAGTTGAGAATTTGTGACAGAGATTGTGGCTCACAGTCTGTTTACTTCTTTGTCCTTTACAGAAAACCTTTGCAGATTCTGCCCTACTAGAATATATAAGGTCCCTGGGACTCTAAGTTATACTTTACATCTTTATCACTTAGACATATGCTTTTGGTTATCATTTCATTTTTAAAAAATGGGCCTGCATTAGTGGGATGAAGCCTGGGTAAGCGGCTAAGGGGTGAGCCCCAAGAGGAACAGTGAGGGTTAGTAAAGTGGGGTCCTGTTCATGCCGGGCTTGAGTTTAACTTATACAGCTGTGCCTGACCTCCACCTATCACCATCTTTTGAACAACCCTAAAGAAGACAGTTTTTATGCTTGCACAGGGGGAGTTAGAGAGTTCTCCCCTGGCCCCCAGGTACTGTGGCTCTTGGGGACTAAGAGGTGCGGAGACACTGGGACAGAAGCCTCAGGCGGAAGGAGAGGCATTCCCTCAGCCTGCCTCTCCTTCGTGCCCACTGTTCCATCCCCTTAGGTTTGAGACCCTGGAACCTGAAATGAATGCCCTGGCTGCAAGAATTACTGCTGTGAATGACATTTCTGAGCAGTTGCTGAAGGCCAACCCCCCGGGCAAGGAGCGAATTATTAACACCCAGAAGCAGCTCAACCAGAGGTATGCTTGAGGGCAGTGGCCCAGGGATGGAAAAAACTGAAGCAGCCGGAGTGGCAGTTGGGAGAGTTTGGTAAGGACTAGCAGAGTGAGGACTCCATGCCGAGGAGGAGAGACGATGAATGGGATGAAACAGGGCGGCAAGGAGGTCCAAAGAAGCTGGTGACTCGATGGGAGTGGGGAAGAAGAGGAGGCGAGGGGGATGAGGAAGTAGCTGGGTAAATGCCGAGAGAGAAGCTAGGAAGAAACCTCTGATGCGCCTGCCGAGGGCAGGGAGCCTGAGTGACTCCAAACTCCAGACTGCCCCTCCCCCATCTGCAGGTGGCAGCAGTTTAGGTCCCTGGCTGATGGCAAGAAGGCAGCTCTGACATCAGCCCTGAGCATCCAGAACTACCATCTAGAGTGCACAGAGACCCAGGCCTGGATGAGGGAAAAGACCAAGGTCATTGAGTCCACCCAAGGCTTGGGCAATGATCTGGCTGGGGTGCTGGCCCTGCAGCGGAAGCTGGCCGGTACCGAGCGTGACCTAGAGGCCATTGCTGCCCGGGTGGGTGAACTGACCCGAGAAGCAAATGCCCTGGCTGCTGGTCATCCAGCTCAAGCCCCTGCCATCAACGCCCGACTTGGAGAGGTGCAAGCTGGCTGGGAGGACCTGCGGGCCACCATGCGGCGTCGAGAGGAGTCCCTGGGTGAGGCACGCCGGCTGCAGGACTTCCTGCGAAGCTTGGATGACTTCCAGGCCTGGTTAGGCCGCACACAGACCGCTGTGGCCTCTGAAGAAGGGCCGGCTACGCTGCCTGAAGCAGAAGCCCTCCTGGCCCAACACGCAGCCCTGCGGGGAGAGGTGGAGCGGGCCAAGAGCGAGTACAGCCGTCTGCGGGCCTTGGGCGAAGAGGTGACCCGAGACCAGGCTGACCCCCAGTGCCTCTTCCTACGGCAGCGTCTAGAAGCTCTGGGCACTGGCTGGGAGGAGCTGGGCCGCATGTGGGAGAGCCGGCAAAGCCGCCTGGCCCAAGCCCATGGCTTCCAGGGATTCCTGCGGGATGCACGCCAGGCTGAAGGTGTGCTCAGCAGCCAGGTGAGAGCCAGGGGCAGAGTTCCCACACATCAGGAAGAAGAGGAAAATGGGGACCAGGGGAAGTATGAAGGAAGAGGGAGAAGACCACACTAGTGGCCAGAGTAACTGAGGAAGCAAGAGGGGCAGGAAAAATATTAAAAACATGGAATAAAAAAAAATGTTTATAGCAGCACAACCCATAAAAGCTAAAGCTTAGAAGTGGCTTATACGTTTATCAACAAATGAATGGATAAAGAAAATGTGGTGTTTATACATAATAGAGTATTACTATGCGATAAAGAATAAAGTTGAGTCACTTGTTGAAAAATGGATACACCTTGAGACTATAATATTAAGGGAAATAAATCAGACACACAAGCTCAAATATCATATAACTTCTGTTGTATGAGAAGCCCAAAGTATAAACAAGTTTTAAAAAATAAGAGATAGTAGAAAACAGGAGACAGATCTTTTACAAATGGGAAAGGGATCCAGAGATAGAGGGAGGGGAAGAGGAATAAAAAGAATTGAGATATCTTAAGTACATGTACCTACCCCCTAAAATGAATGTAAACATTATATATGGCAAACACATACTAATAACTTTTTTTAATGTTAACATATGTACCAAAATTGACTTTAGAAGAAATAGAAAACCTGGTTAGTCATGTACCTATTAAATCACATCAGTAGCTACATATCAGTTGAAACAGGATCTGGACTGGTAAAAGTCCTCCAGCCAACTTTCCTTGGAACTTTGGACCCCCGCACGAGAGACCCTCATGTGGAGGCCTTCACAGTTGGAACTGTCCTCTCTGTCTCAGCTGTGCCTCTTGGTGGGTCCTCTCTGAGGGGTGGATTCTCTGTGCTTTGAGGAGTGAGCTTGTTACCATCCTCTCACACAGGAGTATGTCCTGTCTCACACGGAGATGCCAGGGACACTCCAGGCTGCGGATGCTGCCATTAAAAAGCTGGAAGACTTCATGAGCACCATGGATGCCAATGGAGAGCGCATCCGTGGGCTCCTGGAGGCTGGGCGTCAGCTGGTGTCAGAGGGTAACATCCATGCTGAGAAGATCCAGGAGAAGGCAGACTCCATTGAGAGGAGGTGAGGAGGGTGTTAGAGAGGCTAGAAGGGGGTATACGTGAAAACAGGGTGGACTTAGGGGTGCATATGTGGCACCGGTGAGTGGACGAGTGGCGGGAGTGGGTTTGATAACCAAAGTGGAGAGAGAAGAATAAGATGGTTGAGGAGCTGGACCAGGGTCTTGGAGGGTCTGTCACCCCCAGGGGCAAAAATGGAGTCTGCTGGGGCAGCAGGCCTGGAAATCTGATACCTATGGAGTCATGTGGCACTCCTTGGAGGCATTATCCCCAAGGAGGAAGACTGAGGCCACTTCATGAGTCACAGGGCTGTAACCCCTTCACAGCAAGGTCAAGGTTTGACAAGGTTTCCCATTACAGACACAGGAAGAATCAAGAGGCAGTGCAGCAGCTTCTGGGCCGCCTTCGGGACAACCGAGAGCAACAGCACTTCCTACAAGACTCTCATGAGGTGAGACTCAGTTCCTCAGTGTCCCTGTGGAATCTTCTAGCCTTCTTCCCTTTCCCACGTGCCCTTACTCGGAACCTATATTAAGTACATCCTAGTATCACCAGAGCCTGTGAGCTACTTCATGGCTTCTTCTCGAATCTTCCATGTCTGCTGGCCCCCTCAGCCCTGCCCGTATTCCACCTTCTTCTCCCTCTCAAATGTCCTCTGCCTTCTCCATCCCTGCTTCTGTGTGCTCCAGCTAAAACTCTGGATTGATGAGAAGATGCTGACAGCCCAGGATGTATCCTATGATGAGGCCCGAAACCTACATACCAAGTGGCAGAAGCACCAGGCATTCATGGCTGAGCTGGCAGCCAACAAGGACTGGCTGGACAAGGTGGACAAGGTGAGCTGTATGACAGGAGCAGAGAGAATGAGTTTTTGGAGTTGCCTCCGGACAGGGTCCTGGGCACAATCAGTTGGCAAGCAAGCCTAGATCCAGGACATGGTTCTTTGAGGATTAGAATTCATGGGCCTCTGGGGCCACAGTGCCATGGTGTAAAGTTGTGGCCAGGGGGAATAAATGTCTTGGGGCTGTGGAACAGTGACTCTGGAACTTTGAGAAAGTACAACTCAAGAGGGAGCCAAGCTTCAGCTTTAGTTCAACACCCAAACTGTTCCTGAACCCACTACAGGATACCTCTCTGCAGTAGGGGTCCACAAACATGCTTTAAAGAACTGGTTAATAAACATTTTGGGCTTTGCAAGATATATGATTTCTGCTGCAACTTTGTATCTCTGGCATTGTAGTGTAAAAGCAGCCATAGAGAACATTTACACAAATGAATAGGATCATCTTCCTTTAAAAGTTTATTTATAAAAACAGGAAATGGGCCAGAATTAACCCAATACTTCCAGCCCTTGTTTTTGAGCCTTGCCCCTCCTGGGACTTGGTCGCCCATCCACTCTTCCTCCGATGCTGAGGACAGGTGAAATTTTACTCAGCAAGTATTCTTGGAGACCACTCTGTGTGCTCAGCACACTGTTAGATGCTGTCTGGTATATAAAGATACTTTCTCTCTATTAAGGGTATGACGGCTGGGGAGAGGAGAGACCAGTGCTTTTTCAGTGTTTCCATCTGCTCAGCAAGTCTGGTGCTGCTATATGCAAACCGTTCTTTTCAGCGCTCAGTGTAGACTGAAAGTGGTGCTACCGCAGGCTCCGCCCCCCAGCAGCACCGCTTAGCCCAGGGTGTGAGACATGTACATGAACAGCTAAATTAAATCCAGAGCAGAACATGATGCGCCCTGAAAAGTCCAGTAAAGCAAGGAGATGTGGGAATTCTAGAAGCAGGAGCATCCAGTACAGTCCTGAAGGGTGAACAGAATGTGGACACGAAGAGATGTTTCTAGGTGGAGAGAAGAGTATGAACAGAAAAGCACCCCTCATGCCTCTGAGGGTTAAGGGGGAAGTCAGCCTGGCAGGAGCAGAGTGTGCAAAGGGGCCCCAGGGAAGCAAAGGTGGGAAAGCATGTAGGGCCAGTTGAGAAACGGCCCTGATCGCCCCACAGGGAGTGTGGTTTGAGGTGTGGCTTGTGCAGAATGCTGTGAAATTACCTAGCAGTGACACCTTGGACACTGTCCATCCTGACAGCTGGGGAAAGGAGCCTAAAGGCAGTATCTAGATTTCTGGCCCCAGAAGCAGAACCTGGAGACAGCTTAGCGGTAGATCACATGTTTAGTGCGTGCGTGCATGCGCGCGCACACACACACACACACACACACAGGTGGGTGGAAGAGTACATCATGTCACCTACACTGGTAGCAAGCAGAGCACTCTGGGAGATGGTGTGGAACAGACACAGGAAGAATTAAGAGGCAATGCAGCTGCTCTGCATCAGCATCATCCCACCCAAAGCACAGAGCCACCAGGTGTTCAGCCATCACTTCGTGGTCTGCTCTTGGTGAGAGCTGCTTTGGGGACATTGATTCAGTGGTGTGTGCCTTCCACATATTCTTTCTACATATACCTCCCCGGAAGAAAGAATCCTCCAGCCACAAGGCTGGAAGTGGGGAGACAAGGGGACTCACTTGCCTTAGTTCAAGTGAGGAGTAACGATTTGAAAATCACAAAATGATAAAAAATAATGTAAATCCACTTGCAGCAGAACACTAGAACCTCACATGAGCAAACATTGCTGTGGCTTTTTTAAAAACAGTACTGGGGATTGACCCTGGGCCTTCACACTGAACTACCTCCAAGCCCTTTTTATTTTTTATTTTGAGATAGTTGCACTAAGTCACTAAGTTGCCCAGGCTGGGCTTAAATTTGTGATCCTGCTGCCTCAGCCTCCCAGAGTGCTGGGATTACAGGCATATATAACCACCACCTGCACAAAGGCTTTTTTTTTTTTTTTTTTTTTGCGGTACTAGGGATCGAACTCAGGAGCCTGCGCTTGCTAGGCAAGCGCTTATTCCACTGAGCTATATCCCCAGCCCCTACAAAGGCTTTTTAATTGAAATGAAATTGAGCCTTACCTTGAGGGAAGAATAGGGTTTAATCTGTAGAGAGGACTAGGCATTTAGGATTTTTGTTGTTTTTAATATGGTGTTGGGGATTGAATCCAGGGCCTTGTGCATGCAAGGCAAGAGCTGTACCACTGAGCCACACTCACAGCCCCTACAAGAGGTTTAAGACCTCTGGGAAGGGTTATGAGCTCACATAGGAACTCTGAATTATTGCCTATACTTCAGGTCTCTACTGCCTTTTCAGCGCCTGCTCTGCTATCAGACTGTAGCATTCAGTGGCATCTAATTCTAGCACTTACACTTTCTTTGTCCTGACACCCAGGAAGGGCGGGAGCTGTCTCTTGAGAAGCCAGACCTGAAAGCCCTTGTGTCAGAGAAACTGGAGGACCTGCACCGCCGCTGGGATGAGCTAGAGACCACCACTCAGGCCAAGGCCCGCAGCCTCTTTGATGCCAACCGGGCTGAACTGTTTGCCCAAAGCTGCTCTGCCCTGGAGAGCTGGCTAGAGAGCCTGCAGGCCCAGCTGCACTCCGACGACTATGGAAAGGACCTCACCAGCGTCAACATTCTGCTCAAGAAGCAGCAGGTGCACTATGGGCTTTTGGTGGGGAGGGTGAACAGGAAAGGAGGAGGGCACCTGTGGCTCTCAAAATTTGGAAGGTCTTTCTAAGGCCTGGGAGCTGACTTTTGCTTTTCTCAAAGTAGCTTCTATGGGTCAATGGTATCAGAATTTCTAGAGGTGTGTACCAGGCGGGGCAAAGTCAGGAAGCACACCACAGTAGTAATGTGAACAGAGGAACTTTCATTAAAAGAATTATTCATTAGTAAAATGTGGTTAACTACTAAAGATGCTGTCCTAACCCATTTTCTGATGCTATAACAGACTGCCTGGGACTAGATAATTTGTAAAGAATTCAGTTTTGAACACTGATGGTCCATGAGCATGGCATGAGCACCTACTCGGTTTCTGGTGGGGGCTTCATACAGTGACATAATATGGGAGAAGAAGAGAAGGGAAACAAGTGCATGTACAAGAGACAAAGGTCCCACCACCTTTTTGTACTGTTACACTGAGGACCAGACTTCTTTTTTTTTTTGGTCTTTTTTGAGACAGGGTCTCACTATGCAGTTCAGGCTGGCCTTGAGCTCACTTTGTAGCCCAGGCTGGTCTCGAACTCGCAATGATCCTCCTGCCTCAGCCTCCCGAGTGCTGGGATTACAGATGTGCACCACCACCCTACCCAGCAAGCATGGTGCTAGATTTCAACATGAGTTTTAGAGGGCCAAACCATAGCAGGTGTGAAGAGAACTCTATAGCAGGGGTCACAGAACTTTTTCTACAAGGGACCAAACAATAAATATTTTGGACTTTGTGGGTCATATGGTCTCTGTCAAAAGTATTCAATTCTATCCTTGTAGGGGACAAAAACATTTACAGGCAATACATTTTTAAAAAGGGGGGTGGGACTATATTCCAATAAAATTTCATAAAATAAGCAGTGGGCTGTATCTGCTGACCCCTGATTTTAAGAATTCTTAAACAGAAAATGTATGGAGCTGCTCTACCTCAGTGGGCCAAGGAGGAATACCCAAGGAAGGGATGAGATGGCTGGGTTTCAGTTTACACTGAAGTTGGCAGAGGCAGAGGCCCACTGAATGGCCTAAAATTTTGCTGGGGTATCATGGGCCACAGCAGTCCTGCAGCTAGCAAGCCAAATCTGGCCTGTAGGATGTTGCTCCTGGAGTGCTAGCAAAACTTGCCAGAAGGGGACAGCTACAGGATCTCTTGCACATTGTGCACAGTCTTGTAGGCACAAGAAAAAAAGCGTGCTGAAATTTTAGAAGCCCTTCCTGTTGTGTTAGCCCTTTAGCTCTCTCTACTGACAAACTGTGACATTGCACCACCTACCCAAGGAGAAAAGATCCAGTTACATCTGAAAGCAGATGACTTTGGGACTGAAAGAATAGTAAATTGATAACAGGCATAGTTATCATAGAACCTTGGATTCTTACCTATATTAGAGTTCAAGATCCACTGATCCAGACCATGAAGGCATGCTTTGGGGTGAGCCCTGGAGATAAGAAATCACTAGTGCCTATAATCTTAGCACTCTGGGAGGCCGGGGCAGGAGGAGTACAAGTTCAAAACCAGCCTGGATGACAGCATGTTTGTAGCCAGCCTGGAGCATAAGGAGACATAGTCTCAAAGATAAAAGAAATCACAATTGGCTTGATATAGACTAGTGTGTCCCGAGCTTGGAGGTGGCAATGTGGCACTAACATCGTCCTCTGGTTTGCAGATGCTGGAACGGGAGATGGCTGTGAGAGAGAAGGAGGTAGAGGCAATCCAGGCTCAGGCAAAGGCACTGGCCCAGGAAGACCAGGGTGCAGGAGAGGTGGAGAGGACCTCGAGGGCCGTGGAGGAGAAGTTCAGGGCCCTGTGCCAGCCCATGAAGGAACGCTGCCAGCGCCTACAGGCCTCTCGAGAGCAGCACCAGTTCCACCGGGATGTGGAGGATGAGACTGTGAGTCACTGGGCCCCGGGCACAGGGTAAAGTCTCTGTGGGCGAGTTGCCCCTGCCTCATGGCTCTCAAGCCTCCTTCAGGACACTGGGGAGACACGAGCAGTGCTCCACTCCCTCTCCCTTTGGCGCTGAGAGTCTTCCTCTCTAAGGAGTCTCTGGGATGCCACCTAGATCCCTCTACCTCAGAGCTAGGGATGCCTGTTTCCTGCACACATCCATAGCTGGAAGTATCCCCATGCTCCAGCCCCTAGTGCTAGCTCTGTCCCCTGCACCTCCACTGACCCCCTCTTTCTCATTCAGTTGTGGGTAACAGAGCGGCTGCCCATGGCCAGCTCCATGGAACATGGCAAGGACTTGCCCAGTGTCCAGCTCCTCATGAAGAAAAACCAGGTGAGGCAGAGGCTATGGGAAAAGTTTCCAAGAGCCTCCTCCACTTTCCCTGACCCCACTCAATGCTACATACTTGCAGACTTAGTGGTTCGCCTTTCCCCACCTTGGGAGGGCAAGTTCTGTTAAGGGACTGTGAGATTTGAAGGGGCATTGCCATCAAGTCCCTGGGCCTGGAGAGGGGATGTAGGTTCCAGTCCCTTTGCAAGGCTTTCAGCGAGTCCTTTCCTATGGCTGGGGACAGACCCTGCAGAAGGAGATCCAGGGTCACGAGCCTCGGATCGCGGACCTCACAGAGCGGCAGCGTGCTCTGGGTGCAGCAGCCGCGGGTCCTGAGCTGGCCGAGCTCCAGGAAATGTGGAAACGCCTGAGCCATGAGCTGGAGCTCCGCAGAAAGCGGCTGGAGGGAGCCCTGCGGGCCCAGCAGTTCTACCGTGATGCCGCTGAGGCTGAGGCCTGGATGGGTGAGCAAGAGCTGCACATGATGGGCCAGGAGAAAGCCAAGGTGAGAACCATGCAGAACCAGTCTGTGTGGCCCATCTTTCCTCCCCCACTCTCTTGACATCCACTTTCCCCGCTCCCAGGATGAGCTAAGTGCTCAGGCAGAAGTGAAGAAGCATCAGGTGTTGGAGCAAGCCCTGGCTGACTATGCCCAGACCATCCACCAGCTGGCAGCCAGCAGCCAAGATATGATTGACCATGAGCATCCAGAGAGGTGAGCTCACAGACCTCAAAGGGGCCCCACTCACAGGGGATAGGGAAGCCTGTTTCTGGAAGATGTAAGGATATAGTACTTTCTGTAAGAACATTCTAGAAAGCAAGAGAAGCAAGGACTTGGTGAGGAATTGGGGGCCTAATAGGGACAGAGCCCCAGAAAACAGACAGGCATCAGTGCAGTATACTCTAAGCACCACGGTGCCCCCTCTTTGCAGCACACGGCTATCAATCCGCCAGGCCCAGGTGGACAAGCTGTACGCCAGCCTGAAGGAGCTGGCGGGAGAGCGGCGTGAGCGGCTGCAGGAGCACCTCCGGCTGTGCCAGCTGCGCCGTGAGCTGGATGACCTAGAGCAATGGATCCAGGAGCGCGAAGTGGTGGCCGCCTCCCATGAGCTGGGCCAGGACTATGAGCATGTGACTGTGAGTGCAGGGAGGACACCCTGTGGGTCAGCGCTGAGGTGTGAGGACCCATGAGAGACTAAGGCCTCTATCAGGGCAGTGTACAGCAGGTCGGGGGCACAAAACCAGGCAAAGCAAGCACTGTCCCCCTAGGTTTTGAGGTGAATAATTTGAAGAATTGTGCAGAAAGAGAGACATAGGCTGAACATAGAAGGCAAAAAGGAAATTACCAATCACACTTATTCAACAGAATTCAACAAAATAGAGCTTTAGATTTCCTCCTTTTGCTTAGGGATTTGGGCCCTCATGGTGAAGAAATATAAACCAGAGTTAGAGAACCCTTGACTGAGGACTAAAGATTCCAAGCACCTCAGCTGCTTTTGCTAGGACTAGGAGGCACCAGGGAAATACAGTCCCATATTACACAGTGGCATTTTGGTCAAGAACAGACTGCCTACGCCATGGTAGTCCCCTATGATGAGACCACCTAGTGACACCTGAGCCACCTTAGTTTATGTAGGCACCCTCTGACAACACAGCTTTCAAAATCCATTTCTCAGTATGTATTCTTGTCAGGTGACACATGATGGTGGGATGGTGGGATGAGAAGCAGCTATAATGCTCATCAACTCAGCGATGAGTTCTCAGTTTTGGGGGAGAGGACTCTCGTCAGGCAGAGACCTCACCCCCCAGTGTCATATCCTTGTCCTTACAACTTCTTCCTCTGCCAGATGCTCCGGGACAAATTCCGTGAGTTCTCCAGGGACACAAGCACCATTGGTCAGGAGCGTGTAGACAGTGCCAATGCTCTGGCCAATGGGCTCATTGCAGGGGGCCATGCCGCACGGGCCACTGTGGCTGAGTGGAAGGACAGTCTCAACGAGGCCTGGGCTGACCTGCTCGAGCTCCTGGACACACGGGGTCAAGTGCTGGCTGCTGCATACGAACTGCAGCGTTTCCTGCACAGCGCCCGCCAAGCCCTGGCACGGGTGCAGCACAAGCAGCAGCAGCTTCCAGATGGTACTGGCCGGGACCTCAATGCTGCCGAGGCCCTGCAGCGCCGGCACTGCGCCTACGAGCATGACATTCAGGCCCTCAGCGCCCAGGTCTGACTCCGGGGAAGAAGTGGGAAAGGCTGAAAGGAGACTGTAGGAAATGGGGTGGGATGTCCAAGGAGCCAGGGGGCAAATCGCAGAAATGCTGGGAGGATGACAACCTGGAGGTCACTCAAAGATAAGGTTAGAATTGTTCCAGGAGTTGGATATGGTGACGCACACCTGTAGTTCTGCCGTTATGGGAGGCTGAGACAGAGGATCACAAGTTTAAACCTAGCCAGGACCGACCACCTAGTAACTCAGCAAGGTCCTGTCTCAAAAAATAAAAAGGCCTAGGGATATAGTTAAATGCAGAGACCTTGGGTTCAATCCAAAGAGTCATTCCAGGAGAACATCTCCAGCCAAGAGACATTAGCATTTCCTTTTAATGACAAGCCCCCTGGGGGGGTCCACATTTTCAGGTGGTCCTAGTGGCTGTAAGATTCTTCATGTACTAAAATCTTGTTAGTGAAACCCAGGCTGGAGATTAGGACTCAAAATAATATAGATCCTTCATCCATTTACACCTAGACTCCTGTTGCAGGCTGCATGTCTTATTTTTAGCCATCTCTGAGGTTCTTCTTGTGCTGGGCAGGCCTCTGGAAGCTCAACTGCCCAGTGCCCGTGAAAGCCCCATCCCCTGGGCTAGGCTCACACCCCCATATGAGACTAACAAGGCACAATATAGGAAGGCAACGGCCTTCACCTGTCCACTCAGGCCCAGCCCTGACCTCTGTTCCTTCCCTTGCCTCTTTGGCTGGTAAAATAGGCAAGCAGTAAGACAGCAGCAGCCAGGACCAAGGGAGGCTATAGCCTCTTGGAGTCTCCCTACTGAGTCTGTCTCTGACCTGGGTCCGCACAGGTCCAGCAGGTACAGGATGATGGCCATCGGCTCCAGAAGGCCTATGCTGGAGACAAGGCTGAGGAGATTGGCCACCACATGCAGGCTGTGGCCGAAGCCTGGGCCCAGCTTCAGGGAAGCTCTGCTGCCCGCCGCCAGTTGCTGCTGGACACTATAGACAAGTTCCGCTTCTTCAAGGCTGTCCGGGAGCTGATGCTATGGATGGATGGGATTAACCTGCAGATGGATGCCCAGGAGCGGCCCCGGTGAGGCCCATGGTGCCCAACAGCCTCCAGAGCTTGTGGGTATGTGTCTGATGGGGCTGGGGACAGTAAGTGATGCTGTCCCTGTATCCCTCCAGGGACGTGTCCTCTGCGGATCTCGTCATCAAGAACCAACAAGGCATCAAAGCAGAGATAGAGGCCAGAGCAGACCGCTTCTCTTCCTGCATTGACATGGGGCAGGAGCTGCTGGCAAGGAACCATTATGCAGCGGAGGAGGTGGGTAAGGCTGGGCCAGCCTCACAGAGCAGGCTCAATGCTGGCTTTTCCTAAGTCTGCTTCCTCTCATTCCTTCTTTGCAAGAAATCTTTCACTTTTTAACCCCTTGGTTAAAAAGAGATTTCCTATGTCCCATCCCTCCAAATTATCTACTTCTGCTGCTACCGCCACCGCCGTGACCTCCACCCCTTCTGCTCCTCCTCCTCCTCCTCCTCTCCATCTCCTTCTCCCTTTTCTTTGTCTTTTATGTGGTACTGGGGTTTGAACTCAGGGCCTCCACATTCAGCTACATCCCCAGCCCTTTTTAATTTCGTCTCATTTAGTTTTGCGGTACTAGGAATCAATCCTAGGGGCACTCTGCCACTCTACTATATCCCCAGCCCTCTCCAAGTTGCCCAGGTGGGACTTCAACTTGCAGTCCTCCTGCTTCAGCCTCCCTCCGTGCCAGGATTACAGATGTGTAACCAAGCCCTTTTATTTATTTATTTTTATTTTGCTACAGAGTCTCGCTAATTCACTAAGTTGCTCAGGCTAAGCTTAAATTTACAATTCTCGTGTCTTGGTCTTCCTGGGTACTAGGTGACAGGTGTATGTTCTCATGCTCAGTCTTTCTACTTAAAATCACAAGTTCCCCTGGTAACCCTCTGGAAAGGCCCTACTGGATGCTAACTCACGTCTCTGCCTCCCAGATCTCAGAGAAGCTATCTCAACTACAAGCCCGGCGCCAGGAGACAGCTGACAAGTGGCAGGAGAAGATGGACTGGCTCCAGCTTGGTGAGCCACCGTGGGGATACTAAGTCCTGGGAGGAGGGGCTAGGTATCCCTTCCTGTGGTATCCAGGGTAAGAAAGACCAGGAACCCTGGCACTGCTCTGGGGCTACGCCTTCTGTCCCTGTCCCAGGATAGGGGCACTATCTTGCCTGTGCCCCCTCTAACCTGCCATCTCTGTGTCCCACAATCCTGGCAGTTTTGGAAGTGCTTGTGTTTGGGAGAGACGCAGGGATGGCAGAGGCCTGGCTATGCAGCCAGGAGCCACTGGTGCGGAGTGCAGAGCTGGGCTGCACAGTGGACGAAGTGGAAAGCCTCATCAAGCGGCACGAAGCCTTCCAGAAGTCTGCAGTCGCCTGGGAAGAGCGTTTCAGTGCACTGGAGAAGCTCACTGCGGTGAGGGCCATGGGTCCCAGGGTGCTTGCCACCACCCTGCACTGGCCCTGTACTCTCTGTTCTTAGAGAAGACATTGATTCTTTTCCCATGGCCTTGGCACTACCCAGGTGTGAGCTGAAAGTGTCCCGTTCCCACCACCACAGTGAGTCATGAGACTCCATCTCCCCCACTATGTCTTGTCCACACCTTTTCTGATTCTTTTCTCTATCCTGCCTGTTTCATCAGACCAGAGCTGAGACTTTTCAGCTTCCCCCATGCCTTGCCCCTTAAATGAGGCCTTCTACATGCTGAGCGCAGCATTTCTTGACAGCTGGAGGAACGAGAGAGGGAGCGGAAGAGGAAGAGGGAAGAGGAGGAACGGAGGAAACAGCCCCCTGCCCCAGAGCCCACAGCCAGTCTGCCTGCAAGGGAGCTGGTAGATGGCCAGACAGCTCGTGGCACTGCCTGGGATGGGTGAGAGCTGGGACACCTGGGCCAGGAGGATGAGGCTGAGCCCATGGAGGCCAGAGAGTACTTATTCTGTGTCACCTTTGGCCATTCCAGAAGCCAGCCTCGGCAGCCACCGTCCACACAGGCACCCAGCATCAATGGGGTCTGCACAGACTCAGAGTCCTTACAGGTAACACCATGCCCCTGGGCATCTCCGTCAGATCCCATCCCCCCTTGCCCCTCTCATGGCCTCTTGTGCTTGCAGCCCCTCACGGAGCAGCACAGACTCGACCAGAGCAGCTTCCCAGAAGGACCTGTGAGTCCCCTTAGAGGTGTGGGTGTGGATGCCTGGGAGACAAGAAAACAAAAGTGGGTGGGAATCCTAAGGGTGAGAGAAGGAAGAGGGCAAGAGAAATGGGGATTGGAAGACAGCTCTTGGCCACAGACCTTCCCATCCTCCAGGTAAAACACCTCCTAACTCAATCTTTTTTTGGGGGGAGGGCAATACAGGGGACAGAACCAGGGGCAAAACCCAGGACCTTTCCAGTGAGCTACATCCCCCAGGAACCCTTTTTATTTGTTTTGAGACAAGATCTTATTAGTCATTAAGTTGTCCAGGCTGGGCTCAAACTTGCGGTCTTCCTGCCTCAGCCTCCAGAGTGCTGGGATTACAGGTGTGTGCCATCATGCTTAGCTCTAACTCATCCTTTGACATAACACTGTTTCTCCCTAATAGGGGACTGGTGCTGGGGATGAGGCCAATGGGCCACAGGGAGAGAGGCAGACTCGGCCCCAGGGCCCGGCCTCTCCTGTGATGCCGCAGAGCAGGTCATCAGAATCAGCCCATGGTGCCACCGTGTCCAGTCGAGGTCCTGAGCTCTCTGCCCAGGAGCAGATGGAGGGGATGTTGTGCCGCAAACAGGAGATGGAGACCACTCTCAAGAAAGCCGCCAATAGGTACCCACACCGGCTGTGTGGTGCCTGTCATCTCTATGCTTCCTCTGCGGAGGCTTCCCTGGAGCCTCTTCCTAGACAGAGAAGGGACACCCTAAAATACTGTTTCCTCCAGGAAGGGCAGGACTCAGGACTGGCACGGGCCTCGGGAGAGGGCCAGAGGGGACCCAAAGACAAGAGTGGAACCACAAGTCCGAGGATATCTGAGGCAGCCCCAGGGTGAGGTAGCCATTCCTCCTGCTCACCCGGCCTCCTGACCCCGCCATGTCCTGCGCAGGTCCTGGCAGAACGTGTACTGTGTCCTGCGGAATGGGACCCTCGGCTTTTACAAGGATGCAAAGGCAGCCAGTGCAGGAGTGCCGTACCACGGAGAAGTGCCGGTTCGCTTGACAAGGGCCCAGGGCGGTGTGGCCTTCGATTATCGAAAGCGCAAACATGTCTTCAAGCTGAGGTAGGAACCAGCCAGTGCTCTCAGGATGGGAGGAGTCAGTGCTGACATAAGGTGGGTAGGCTCAGAGCAAGGTCCAGAGGGGGCACAGTCACCTGTAAGGAGTACCCAGGTAGAATTGTTCAACCCAGCACTGAGGACCCCAGCAGATGAGGATGAGCTGGGCGATTCAGGTTGCACTCCACCCTAAAAGAAGTGAGGAAAGAAAGAAACAAGCTGACCAACTGCCTATGTCAGGCTGCAAATTTATCCTAGGAAGGAAATCTGGGGGCAGGGTGTCTCCATTCCCCTGCCACCAGGGACCTCCAGGGTCCTGCCCCTGCTTGCCAGCAAGCAGCAGCATGTAGCCTGGGATGCGAGTGAGCTCACTCTGGCCCTCTGCAGCCAATCAGAAAGGGTTTGATTTTGCACGGCTGCAAAATCCTGGGAATTTGAAGAATGTGCAAAGCAAGTCTGATCTGGCTCCGGGGCTGCCGCAACGTCCTCCCAGCCAGCCTCTGGGTGAGAACGGAGCTCTCCCATGCTGACCTGGCAAACAGATTCTCAGTTCTGCCCTTGTGGCTTCTGTTTCCCAACAGCTTACAGGACGGAAAAGAATATTTATTCCAGGCCAAGGATGAGGTGAGCTGTCCCTTCTCCCTCTACGTTCCTTTCTCTCCATGCCATTCTTAGGACCCTCCAATGGCAGATTCTCTTCCTTTCTCTCCTCTCTTTTTCCTTGTCTTATATATCTCATTCTTGTAATAAGAGAGCCCACAATGTGTCAGCTGGGTGTGCATGAAGGTCACACCGAAACATTCCTCCTGTCTTACAGAGGGCCCCTTTCCTACTTGGGAGGCTGAGGCAGGAGGATTGTAAGTTTGAGCCCAGCCTAGGCAACCTAGCGAAATCCTCTCTCAAAATAAAAAATAATAAAAGATTTGGGAGTGTAGTCCAATCCAAAGGTCCTGGATTCAATACTTTGTACTACAAAAAAAATAAAGAAGACCTTTTCTTCCTATGAAATGAAATAGTCAACCACGTAACTGCTCTCCCTCCCCCTCACACCCTCACTGTCTACCAGCAGCTGCCCCAGCACAGGGGTGCTGACACTGAGCAGTTTTTCCCTGTTCCTACAGGCAGAGATGAGCTCCTGGCTGCGGGTGGTGAATGCAGGCATTGCCTCTGCATCCTCAGACTCTGGAGAGCCGGGAGAACCAGCGATGCCCAGTGCCGCTCGGGGCATGACTCGGGCCATGACCATGCCCCCAGTATCACAGGCTGGGACTGAAGGGCCCGTTGTGCTGCGCAGCAAAGATGGCAGAGAGCGAGAGCGAGAAAAACGCTTCAGTTTCTTCAAGAAGAATAAGTAGTTGGGGGGGGGGGACAAACGCCAAGGCCAGCTCCCTCCCTCTGTTCAGGAAACTGCCAGGGACTGTTGACAGGGATCACCCTCTTCAGGACAACTGCCTGCTGCTAGGGTCTGTTGCCAAGGTCAGCCCATCACCAGGAACTGTCACGGGACAAGCCAGTGTTCCCAAGAGCAATCTTTTCTTCTGCTATTTAATTTCAGACTGATGGTGGGACTCCGGCAACCCCCACTTCCGCTCCCTTGCCCCCTTCTCCCCTCCTCCCCGACCCTGTGGCTCCATCTGCCACCACAGTGCGGACAGTGCCGCACCTTGATAGGCCATGTGGGAAGTGACTGCCCCTGCCTCAGGGTCATTCTCCCACCACAGCCAGGGCACGCCATCCACTACCAGGTCCCTTGTCCCCAAGGACCAGCCAGAAACCTCTCAGAGCTGAAGTAGGGTGGGGCGGGAAAGGGGAGGGGAGTACAGGAGCGCCAGATGATGGACTCGGAGGTGCTGAAGCCCTCCCTTCCCATCCTGCCTTGTCTTCTGACTCAAGTGGCTGCTCCATCTCCCACAGCGCCCGGTGGCTTCCAGGTGTGAGTTGTTTAGGGGCAACCACAGCCTTGAGTCTGGCCAAGGAGGTGATTAAACAGCTCAGCTTCTCTCACTGCCTCTGGGTGTCTTTGTTTTCCCGACCACAGCCCCTCCACCTGAGCTCATGTTTTTCCTTTGGCTGTGGTCTCTGTAGACCAGTTTCCACCCTGCCCCCAGCCTCCATGTCCTCCAAGAACCTATCTTGGTCTCATTTCTGTGGTGATGACCTCCAGGATACTGGGCTGACTGATGCCAAGCCTCTTTTTAGACCAAAGACACCCACTGTGGGTCAGATGTTAATAAGCAGCGTGCGTTCAAAGGCAGTGAGCGCTCCCCTGCCTTGTGGATTTTCTTCACTCGTGATTCTCTCAGCTGTCATCGGTAACAGAAGACTGGGAGCATTGCCACAACCTAGTCTCAACTGGTGTTCAGCCAACAGCGGAGAGCTCAACACATGGAGGGTAATTATTAACTCCATGTTCTGTCTCCTCCCTGGTAGAATCATGGGAGCTTACACAGAGATCACAGGAAGGGCAGGTTCCCCATCCTCTGACCAATAGAATAATGTCACCCTGAGAAGCCCAAGAAGTATGTCCTATGCATGTGAAACACAAGTGCACAGAGGGTGATATATTCTAGATTGAATGAGGTATTAAAAAGAAGCAGGTGGTTTATCCCTCATCTCTGGCTTGGCAATTAGAGGTTTCAGGGCAATAGCATTTGACTCCCAAGTGCTGGAAGTGACCACTCCTTACCTCCTACCTTACGCTTTGTTCTTGCATTGTTTTCTCTATATCAACAGCCCCCTTTTCAGCCAAGCTGCCACATCCTTAGCATAACTGGGCAAGGGTCCTGGCACAGTGTAGCTCCAGAATGGGCTCCAGACATGAGATCTGGAGCCCTTCTCTTGAGAGAAAGAAAAAGGCGCTTTCTCTTGAGATGGGCGGATTTAGTATCCCTCAGTAACTGTGTGGATAAACAGAAGTGCAGCATCCTGTCATGGGATAGTGCATCAAGTCTACACAGACACCTTAGCTGGTGCTTCAGATGCAGCTGTTACACCTCCTCTGTGTGGGGGCAATCACACACTGCAGAGTACTCAGGGGATATGCGTGTTCACAGCCCAGTGTGGCAAGCCTGGGGGCTCAGGACAAATCACTGGAAGTTTTAGAAGGAAATGTGTATAGGGAGAAAATTTAATGGAGAAATGATCACTGTAATGTAAAATGTCAGTGTAACTATGGCAGCCAGTTGTAGTGGTTTTGGAGAACACCCACCAAAAATGGACAGGTAAGATGGACAATATGGTCTTAGAGTCATCGGCTCACACATGACAACTGAAGCTACTTCAGGCCATGATTCCATAGGGAGAGAATGGAGAAGAGGACACGTGTTGGGGTCAGGTAGTCAGTTTTAGGAGAGACACTTTCAGATGTGGATGAAAAAGAGGAAAAATTCCAGGAAAGATATTAGCAGATGGAATGTGGCACTCATAAATATAAGACAAATAAACCACAAAAATACCATCAACACAGGCACACAAATCAGTGTGGAAATGCGGATGAGTCACTTATAGATAGATGTTTGTACTCACTGAATAGTACATACAGGTGGGGACTGTAGGCCTGTGTTGTCCAGTACAGTAGTCGCTGGCCACGTGAAGCTGCTGAACATTGAAGTGTGGTAAGACCTGCTGCAAGTATAAAATACTGGATTTCAAGGACTTAAGAGGAAAAAATTTTTAATAGCTCAATTTTTATATTGATTATGTGTTGAGACAATAAGTCAAAAATATTAAAGTGGATTTCAAACTTTTGTTCTACCTTTTTGATGTATTTACTGGAATATTCTATTTATCTGTTGTGCTGGGGATTAACTCTGGGGCTTTGTGCATGCTAGGCAAGTGCTCCACTACTGAGCTACACTCCTAGCCCTACTGGAATTTTTTATATGATTGATTGATTGATTGATTGCAGCACTGAGAGTCAATTACAAGATGTTGGGTGTGCTGGGCAAGTGTTCTACCACTGAGCCATATCCCCAGCCTGTTTTAAATAATAATATGGCTCAAATTATATTTTTCCTAGACATCACTGCTCTAATGAGACTACAGCTCTAAATGTGAAAGATAAAAACTGTAATGGTAATAAAAATAATAGACTACCTCTGTGACTTGGAGGTGGTAGAGGACATCCTACAGGAAGCCTCAGAAGCGTGAATTATAAGACCAAAATTGATTAATGTGCTTGCACAAAAACAACAAAGATTCCTGCTCAGTGAAGGACACCATGGACCAAATTAACAATTGGTGAAACGGAAAAAAGATACTTGATACAATAACAGTATTATCTAGAATATACAAAAAAGCTCTACAAATCAACAACCAAAAGCAGACAGCAACCTGAAAGGCAAAAAGATACAAATAGGAAAATTACAGAAAAGTAACTGAAAAAGTCAAGAGCCAAGGGCATGCTCAAAATCATCAGTAACCAGAAAAATGGAAATCAAAGCAAAAAAGAAAACACTACTTTATACCTATATGGCAGGCAAAAATCACTTGATCTTAGCCAAAAGGCCGAGAGGCAATCGGCAGGCAAAAGCCAAACATTTTGGAGAAGCAGTGATGACCCGAGCCCTGTGCCCTGTGGGCGGGACGGTAGGCTGGGATAGTTTTCCAGGGAACAGTTTGGCACTACTTAGACAAGCCAGTTTTATGTGTCCCTACAATCCAGTGACCAGAAATTCCACTGGATTTATGTCCCCCACCCTCTTCTCAAAAAGAATTAGGGCACACATACGTTACTCACAATCTTGTTCATAATGATGGGAGAATCCCATATTGCGAATATTGAATGCGTCTTATATCCAGAGACAGGTAGACAAAACACGTGGCTGCACAGCCTGGAGTATTACTCAGGAGTTAAATTTCACACGGCAACTTCACACCTAGTGGGCAAAAGTAAGAAATAATGAGCTATACATACAACACAACACCATACTATTTACATGTCTTACACAAACACACAAATATTAGAGAAAGCTTGACTATGAGAAGACATTTGTGACAACTGGGGGAAACTCGAGCATAAATACTAGATGTCAGTATATGGGCTGGGATTGTAGCTCAAGGGTAGAGTAGCTGTGTAGCACACATGAAGCCCTAGGTTAGGGCCCCAGCACTAAAGAGAAAAAACCAAAAAAGCAGAATGTTTTCAATCAGAAGCAGAAAGTGAAGCCCTTAGAAGCATGATAGTATGTCTGAGATTTGTTTTCAAATAGTCCAGAAAAAAAGTAGAGGGGGCTGGATGAAAATAAGATCAGTAAAATGTTGATAATATTGAAACTGGATAAAGGGCCCAGAGGAGTTCATTATAATATCTCTGTATTTGTTTCTTTTTTTTTTTTTTTTGGTACTGGGAATCAAACTCGTGACCTCAGGCTTGCCAGGCAAGCACTTATGCCGCTGAGCTATATCCCCCCACGCACACCCTTTGTTTCTTTTTTGAAAATTTCCATGATAATTTGTTTTTAAAGAAAGGAAAAAATGCCCATTAAAGGACATGATTTCCAAAACAATGGACAAACCGAACACTGTATGTTAAGCTCATTAAAATGACTGCCTCTGAAGGAAGAGGAATGGAGATGAAAGGGAATGCGGTGGACTGATGACTGGAGGTCAACCTGTCACGCCCAGCTGGACTGAACCAGCACGGTGCTGGGGGGGGGCACCTGAGGATTGTTGCCCGTAGCATAAGAGGCAGAACTTGAGAGCAGGAAGTTTAGAAGCTGTAGGGAGCTGTTGGTTTTCCTGGAGGAGCTGTCATGTTGGCTGCTGTCATCGTCAGAGGACCCTGTTGTCGCCACAGTTCACTGTGGGGTAACTCTGGTCCTCATGGCGCACCGTTCAATCTCCTGGAGAAGCTCCTCGAGCTGGCTTTCCGGTTATAGACTCAGTTCTCTTGGTCGGAGAGCTCTGGACCTCATTGTTGCTGAAGATGCTGTGGCACTTTTGGGGGAGCTCTGGTTCTTTGAGCCTCGCTTCCTGGCTCCAGTGCAGATCCCTCAGCCTGCTAGCACAGATCCTTCATCCCGCTAGCACGGGGTCTCTAGCTTCCACCGCTGACCCTTGGGCCTTCCCAGCGCAGATCCGTGAAACAGGCCTGCGTGAGACATTGCTGTGGGCTTTTGGCCTCCAGCTGGACTTGTGGAGGACATTGTGATGGGCTCTAGGTCTTCAGCTGGAGTTATGCAGGACATTGCTGTGGGATCCTTTTGGGTCTTTGGTGTGTGGACAGATTTCCTGCACTCTCTTGTACATAACTCTTCGGGTGATTATTATAAAATCTATAAATTATGTGTCCTGTATTGTTCCCCTTGTGAACCCAAACTACAATAGGGAATAAATGAAAGCTATTAGTGAAAGCTATCTCAGAAATGGTCAAGAAAATCTCTAGAGGTGCCTGAAAGTAAAAAGTTTGAGTGCAGAAACTGGAAATGCACAAGAAGAGAAGGGAAACGGTGAGGTAAATAGAATTAGGTGGATGACAAGTATGAATGTCAGTTATTATAAATGGAAGCTTCTGAAATGCCTGGGAAACAAAAAGAATTCAGTGACGCATATGCAAGTAGCTGGAGGGGCCGGGAGAAGAGCTTGGGAAATTTGTCCCTGGATGGTATCAGTGAAACCCATAGAATCGTCACAAGGCAGTATGGTGATTGACAACCACCCTGGTACCTCTATTTGGAGATGAACCCTATCGATCTCCTTACGCTTGTGTTCGATAGGTGACGGTGAATTATCCACTAATAGCTTCCTTTCTGCCACCAGGAGGTGCTCTTGGACCGCAACTGAATGATGAATGTTTAGTCGAGAGACCTGATTGCAGCCTTGGTGCGGGCCGGAGACACCGTCCCATGCCAAAATACGGAATTTCTATGGGCCTATGAACTAAGTATTTCTTTGGCGTACCCAAAGGATTGGTACCTAGGAACCAAGTATTTCTTTGGCTTTTCCAAGGACCGGGAACTCTGATGGACAAACGCCTCTTAGACCTACCCCACCTCTGCAACAGATCATCTTTCTAGTCCTTGATTTTGTCTCTTCAACAATGAAGAGAAAAATTTTTAATTGTTCAGAGCCATCAAAAAAAAAAAAAAAAGACTAGGTTCGCTTAAAATGTGGCGCGCCTGTATTATGTGAAATATTGCCCCCGTTACCATAGGGACTGCCAAGCCTGCTATGAAAAGCCCATTGGGAGACCCATTAAGATAACCTTTGTCAGCAGCACCACTCCCCTCCCCAGCAGGCCCTATAGCACGATGCATCGTGTGGGTTAGTGACTCCACTGGGCTTCTTCCCATTTTACCAAGACAGTGGTTGCGTCCCGAGCCTTTCTGACGCTTAAACCGCGACCCCCTCCCAGGACGGTAACTGGCTGGCCGAGCCCGGGGGCGGGCCCACACACGCCCTGCGGAGCCGTCACCAGCTCCCCCCTCCCACCCGGGTGTTGGGCGGCTGTTTGTGTGCGGACGCGGGATTGGTCGGTCGCCTCCCGCGAGGGGTTGGGGAGCGGGGTAACGCGCACTCGCGCGTGCGTGAGCTGGCGCGCGAGAACGGGCCCGGTCGCGCCGAGGCTCGAGCGGCCGTCGCCATTTTGTAGGGTTCTCTCTGACGCGGGAGCCGCCGCCACCACCGCCGCTACCCGGAGGTACGAGGGGGTCTTGGAGGGTGTGAGGACCCCGCGGGCGAGCTGAGCCGGGCGTGCAGTAGACGGGGATGGCCGAGGGACTGGGTTTGTCATCTTGCTGCTGAAGGTCCGAGGAGACGAGAGGAGGCGGGACCGGGTCTCCAGAGGGGGCGGGGCAGGGGTCGGGCTGAGTCTTTGTTGGGGTGAAGGAGCTGAAGGTTGAGCTGTGAGGAGCTGAAGGGTCCCGCTTTGAGGCCAGAGAGGC
>PVLD010008942.1:0-80429 GCA_004027595.1 Dinomys branickii
AAAACCAAAAATCCAAAGACAAAAAACAAAACAGGCAAACATCAACAACAGCAACAACAACAACAATAACAAAAAAAACACCAATAGTTGCTGCTTTACATATTGATATCTTCGAAGTGTGTGTTCAGGACAACACATACAGACATACAAGATTGATCAAATAACCCGTCATCGATTATTGCTTAGCATTAAGTGATATGTAGTGAACTTTTTAAATGAGGGGGATTAAAACTTTTTTCTTTTGAGTCCTAGACTTTCCTGATTTTTTAATGCTATGTTTTAGTTTTCATTTCTCCAGGTGAATTCCTAGCTATTTATTCCCCATAATATAGTACTTTCCTTCAATTTTATGAACATATTTGTAACAACTGCTTTAATCCAACATCTGGAGCTGCTCAGAGTCAGTTTCCATCGGCTGCTTTTCCCCCAGGTGTAGACCGCACTTCAGAGCATCTTTGCCTGTCTAGCAGCTTGGGGTTGAAAGTTGGAGCCTGTGGAGATACACTGTGCCATTCTAGATTCTGTTATGTTCTGAGGATCATTGAGTGTTTGATCTAGTAGGAAATTAACTTGTCTGAACTCCACCTGCAAACTTTGTCACTGTTGTGACACATAGTAGATGCTCTCTGTTCTTAGGACTTCCCATTGCTGTGTTTTTGGTCTGGCCCTTTGGAACCCTTTCCTGTTAATTCTGTGTCATTTGATGGTTAGCCAAGAATTTCAACAGAGATGGAAGATACTCTTTTTGTGATTTTCTTACTTCCAGGAGTTCTTTCTCTGTGTTTGGCACCTATTTGGCAGATTTTAAGCTCTAACTCTGATGCTAAAAGCCTATACAATTCAGATTTAATGCCATCTGACTTGTGCCTGGTTGAAAAAGGTCACTTAGTTTAAAACATGAGAGAGAGAGAGAGAGAGAGAGAGAGAGAGAGAGAGAGGTGAACGTACATAGCTCTTATTGAATCTTATTGAAGAGCAGATACTTCTGGTTTCTGTCTACTTTTTTGCCAGGTTCTTCAGGGTCTTCTACCGCATCTGTGTAGTTTAGCTTCTGGCCAGGGATTTGGGAAGAGTTCATACAGTTTTATGCTCCTGTGGTTTTTTTCTCTTGCCAGTATTTTCTTGTGTATTTATAGCTACTTTTGCAGCCTTGGACTGTGATCTCTGGCACTGTTGGCTGGTCAGACTGTGAGAGCCAGGCTTTACTCTGGGGCTGGGAAAGCATAAACTCAAAAATCTTACCCCTTTCTCTGGTAGTTTTTGAAATTAGATTCTCCTCCTGCTTCTATCTGTTCTTGATTTCTCTCTAGCATCTTTCAGTAGTTGTTTGTATTAACTTATCTTGGTCTTTGTTTTTGGTTTTTCTGTTTGTTTTATCATTGTTATCTGTTGGAAGATTTCATAACTATTTTAATCCTCTGGGATTTCTGGAAGTTCACCCCATTAGGTTTTTAATTCTACTGCTGTTTTTTGTTTGAAGTTCTACTTGGTTCCTTTCTGAGGGAAATCTGCCAGTCAGCCCTGTGTTTATGACAGCCTTTATATTTCTCATGTTTTAAGTCTCTTTTGAAAAATATATTTGGTAATTTTAAAGATACTTATTTTATGGTGTACCTACCAGTAACACCCAAACATACCATTTTCTGAAGTTCTTGAGTGTTCAGCAGTGCTATTGTTGTTTTCCTCATTTAAGTTTGTTTTGTTTGAAGATAGGTCTCACTATGTAGTCCAGGCCAGCCTTAAACTCACTATATTGCCCGGGCTGGTCTCCAGTTTGCAGCCATCCTTCTGCCTCAGCCTCCCAAGTGCTGGGATTACAAGTGTGCTCCACCATGCCCAGCCTCTTAAGTTTTTTGTAATTTTTTTTTTTTTTGTACTGGGAATCAAACTCAGGACCTTGTGCTTGCCAGGCAGGCACTATACCACTGAGCTACATCCCCAGCCCTGTACGTAATTTTTGAATTATGAGATATGATTAGAGATGCAATATGCATAGGGAAACCATTCCTTATTTGAGGGGTTGAATCTGCAGAGAGGTTTTCATGTGCTTTTACTTGCTGCTGCTGGGAATACCATGGACTGTTTCTTATATTTATATCTAAGGGCAGGGGTTCTCAAGCCAGGTGGGCAGTATACATTTGTAGCCATATCTTGAAGACAGGTTGATGTTCATAATCCATAGAAGGAGAACTTTCTTCTTCATGACACAGGGCCAAGGACAGCCTGTCTCTCTGCCAATAAGTAGCCCATTTTACTGCCTACAGTAAGCTTCTTGAAGCTCTGTGTGCCCTCACATGCTGGAGGAAGCAAGCGAGCTTTCTGGGCTTTTTTTTTTATCGGACCTTTTGTAAGAGCCCTTATGAACCCATCAGTCACCTTCCAAAGGCCCAAATCCTACCACCAGCACATTGGCCGTCGGGTTTCCCTGTGTGCGTTTGGGGAGCACACAGGCGCTTAAGCCATCGCATCTGCTCATGTCCCTGACCCAGGTCAGATATCACCTCCCTGCAGCGCCTTCCCTCACTCCCCGGGGCAGCAGCTTTCTCCCTCTGTGTGGCTCTAGCCCCTTGGGCACGTTCCTGTAAGTGTTCTGACACATTCCGGTCTAGGGATTTGTTTACGTATAACATTCTCCAGCTACGCTGGGACCCCTTCATAGCATCTTTTTTTTTTCCTCCTCTGTATTCTTTTGATATTTTTCACCATCTTTCCTCCATACCAGGGATTCAGGAACAACTTTTTTTGGTCTGTTTATCAGGACAGCATATCTTGATCTTTTTTTTTTTAAGAGAATGAGATCAATTTACAGTGGTTATTATAAAGAATCTGTGGTGTTTCTTACAGAATTAGAAGTACCAGAAACATTCTCCATTTACTTTTTTCTTTTTGATTTTTTTGTTCTTTCTGTGGGATCAGTATTTGACTTCAGGACGTTGAGCAGCTAGTTTCTGAGGTAATGTGGGCCTTATGCTTTCTTCCCTAGGTCTGTGTAAACAGGTTTATGTTACCTATTTTCGTGCCTGGTTAAGACATCTCCAGCCAGCCAGTTCCTTCCTGACTGTGAAACTAGTACCATCTCTGAAGAGTTTCCAGGTTGCCTTTTGGCTTCTCGTAAAGAATGTAGGTTTGGATTGCGTGCTTCTTTTTAAACTGCTTTCTGTGTTTCTGGACTGATTAATAACATAGCTACTCACATTTGAGCAGAAACCTCAAATTCTGAATCTCTAGAAGCCTAGCAGACATGACTGCTTGATGTGTTCAGCATGGCCGAGACGCATATGCATGACCACGCTCCCCTGCTCTGCTCCTCAGCCTGCGCTCTGCTGGAAAACCTCACTTACCCTTTAGCGGATCAGGGAATTTATGGGGACAGAAAGCATTTTCCTGCACTCCACCTGCTGGAGGGAATGAATAAGCACCTTGGTGAAAGATCAAGTATTTAGCAAATGCAGCCTCAACCCCTGGAGTTTCAGTCTGGAATGCGTTTTGCAGACTCTGAAAGTTGAAGGCTGGCCAGAAATGTGCAGTGCTGGCGCTGATGATTTGTGAGCTTTGGCAGAGGGTCTAGAGGAGTGTCATAACTCAGCAGTGTGGGGACAGGGGGCGATTATGTACACGCAACTTTCACCTGGTCACCTACAGATGTTGGAGAATGGAGTCATCCCAGCATCCTTCTTTTCTTACTGGCCTCTGCCTCTGGCAGTCCTCAGTTCCTGCTTTGCTCCTTCACCCCTTGCTTTCTGCTGTTGAGCCCCACTGGCTCCTGCCACAGGGAAGCACAGGGAGTGTCCTTTGCTGGCCTTGCCCACACCGCTTCACCTACTCAGCCCTTATTCTTCTCCGCCTGTCAGTTTCCCTCCTCTGGGAAGCTCCTAAACCCCTATTATATGATCTCAGGACATGAGATACCTGTCCTTAGTAAGCACCTGTTACAGTTGGAATTTTAAGTTTCTCTGTATGATTGTTCCTAAAAATTGCCTCCTGAAGTACATATGTGTATATGAGATAGATGATATACAGATGTTTATTTTGTTATAGGTATATTATTTTTAATGTGAATTCTTTAAAAAAATCTACAAAGAGCTGGGTATGGTGGCACATGCCCAGACTCTCCTGTAATCCTAGCACTCTTAAGAAACTGAGGCAGGAGGATCTCAAGTTTGAGTGAGCCTGGGCAATCTAACCACTCTGTGAAACTTGTCTCAAGAAAATATTTAAAATGGCCAGGAATAGATAGCTCACTACAAAAGCTGTTGATTCAATCCCCAGTGCCAAAAAGAAAGAAAGAAATTCACATTCTACTACTGCTAATTAATACCCTTTGTGAACATTTTAGTTGATCTTACAATGGGTTTAGAGTAGCTAAGGTGAACCAACCTTACATAAACCATATAAATGGGAAGCACCATGATCAGGCAGTAGGCAGATATGGCAAACATTTTGGAAGCAGTATGAAGATGTCTGGGGGCTGGGGATATAGCTCAGTTGAATAAGCGCTTGCCTGGCAAGTGCAAGGTCCTGAGTTCGATCCCCGGTACCACAAAAAAAAAAAAAAAAAGATGTCTGAACATCTTGGACTATATCCCCAATTATATGATGTTTCCTTCACTAGAATGTAAGCTCCACAGGGAGCTTTTTGTACAGCCTAGTGCATATGGAGCCTTAAAAATGTTTGCTGAAAGACTGGACAAGTGATGGAATGAGCAATCTAATGACTCGCCAAGTGTCCCTCCCAAGTGACTTGGGGCGCTGCAGGCCAGGTGATTAGAAACAAGGGGGGTTCTGGTGGCTCATTGGTATGATTCACACACAGAGACACACACAGATTGTCACTTCACACACTCAGAGCACTCAGCTTCAGATGTCCAAAGCCTCTGTGGAGTCACAGGGTGCCGGGGACCTCTGCTGTGACCTTGCTCAGAGCAGTGTCAACAGCATCCTGGGCAGAAATTGTCCTAGCTGAGGTTCTGGGGGAAGTACAAAGCTCGAGGGGCAGTCCCTGTGCCGGGAGGGAGGGAGCAGGGCAGGGCAAGGCAGAGCAGCGGAGGCAGACCTGTGGGGCCTGGAGGAGGTCATGAAACTGGAAGGACCCTTAGATGTCTGAAAACAGGTCCCTAACACTCCTAAATGGAGAAGCTAAAGTATCATTTTTAGCCCTATCTTATTATAGAACATGCATATTATATTTGCTTATATTAATTTAATCTGCATTGAGTGCCAGATGTTGTGTTACAAAATACTTGCACACCTCCGTCTTTCTTCACCCCGCACCAGCCCCGCCAGGCTGATACTGGGCACATTTACGGAGGAGATCGGGGCACAAGTGGGGTGAGTAATTTGCCAGCATGACGAAGTTAGCAAATGCAGAAGCCGGGGTTCTGACTCTGACCGGCTGGCTTCAAAGCTGTCCTCTGTGGATGTGTCTGTTACCTGGCTTTAAGCTAGGAGATGACCAAGCGTGCATAAAGATAGCACCTAACACACACTGGTACTCTTCTGAGAGGCTTGGAGAGATAGTAGCATTCTTTAAAGCAACAAAAATCAAAATATTGACTGTTTCATACATGTAAGGATTTTCTCCATGGCTGTCCCCAGCTTTTTAGGAGGAAGGACTACTCTTTCTCAACCTCAAATACTCTGTGTTTAGTAAAGTGCCTAAATCGCGCTTGTGCGTGTTACCAGCTTATTATCCATATGCTGCCTTTCTGCTCCCGTTCTACTCTTCTGTCTCTGGTTTTTAAATGCTAGAATGGACCATGTAAACAACTCGTTCTTTCATTCACTCATTCATTCATTTTGGGGCCTTGGGATTGAACCTAAGGCTGTCTCCCTGGGCTACATCCCCAGCCCTTAATAAAAATTTTATTTTGACACGGGGTCTCATTAAATCACTACAGTGCCCAGACTGGGCTCAAACTCTGTTCTTCCTGCCTCAGCCTCCCAGAGTGTTTGCCACCACACCCGCCTGTAAACACTTCTATACTGGTTTATAGAGCACCAGGCTTGTCAGTAGAGGGTGCAGGAAGGGCACCGTGACAAGAAAGGGCTGTTCTGTTGGGTTCTTGATCTTGCCTTCTTGCCCCTATGGCACAGTGCCCAGTACGTAGCTTCTTGTGGGAGACTCAGCAGGGCACAGCCTCTGGGGGGAAGCTCCCTGAAGCACCTCAGATGCTTCCCCCTCCACTGGGCCACAGCCTCATCTTATCCAGTAGCACCCACCCATTGTTCTCGGGAGGACACCTTCTAAGTTTGTTCCGTCCTGGAGGACTCTCCTTAGCCTTGGCAATGGCAGCTGCTCCCTGCACCTGTTTTTTCATTCCTTAGAGATCTGTTTGTCCCTCTGAGGAGTTAATCTCTTTTATTAGCCTCTAAATTTCTCTCTTCAAGTTATCGGTGTGGTTTCTGTCTCATGCCTGAACTCCGACTAATATAGTAATGGCCAATCAATGACTAATGACTAGATGAGGTAGTGAGGAATTGAGGAAAGATGCTTAATTTTCACATTACTGCTGCTCTTCTCGGGGACTAGACTGGTGGCCTCTGCTCTCCCAAGCTCTTCCCAGATGTTTGAGTTGCTTGAAGTCACATGCAGTCGAGCAGTCTTAAAGCCCATAAAGCTCTTCTCCACTCCAGTTAAACATATGCAGATCCTAGCGGCATGGAGGACATAGGAACAAGACTCCCTCTCTGCACACCTCTCATGGATTTGCAGTTTCATCCTGTAATATCAGGAATAATCTGACCAGTCTGCAACCCTTCCTCCTGTCAGCAGCACTGCCCCCAAGGCGGGTGTTCTATTTTTGAGGATGTCATAGGCATTTCTGTTCATTTCCACAGGAAATTGCTGAACTCCAGCTCAGTTCATATTCCCAGGCTCTGAACAGTCCTCTTCTAACCCACACAAAGGAAGTTTGTACATAGCAATATTCCTCTGACCTGTTCTGGGGAGTAAAGGGTTCTGGCTAAGGCCCGAAGCCTATAAGGAATATCATTAAGGTCATCTGACGCCCTGCTCTTGTGTGTCTCTGGGTCAGGTGAGAAACATTTCTTTCCCTACAGCAGGAAAACACAAAATATGAAAACATAATGAAGTACGCTGCTGTGACCGTTTGCACAAACTGCCTGGCTCTGTCTCCATCCCCACACACTTCAGCCCAGTGAACCAGATTCTGGAATTGAAGGCAGTTTGCAACAGCCCTTCTTTCAGGCTGATCACAAAGCACCTCAAGGATAGGGTGATGTTTTGCTTATGTGTGTAATAAAACAGACATCAATATTTAGTTACTGAATGTGTAAGTTTAGTCTGTGTGACAGTGGGGAGCTGAGAGAGATGAAGCCATTGGGAAATAACCTCCTTTCCAAATCACAAACACTCGCAGATCCTTTGGGAGACCCCAAAGCTAGGTCCCACAGGACGCTCATTTCATATAGCAAACCCATATCTGGCTTCAGGCTGTGTGTGACCTCGTTTCTCTCTTTAATTTTATAACTAGGGTGGAAAGCTAGCAGCGTAGCATGTCATGGTCAATATGTCAACCACAAAGCAGGTCCAGCGCTGCAGACAGAGTCCAGTAGCCATTCAGTGCATCGCCCCCCCCCCCCGGGTCACTGGGGCCTGGGGGGACCTCATGTCACATCCCTGGGCCTCCGGTTCTGAATTCCCTGACTGCATTTTAGAGTATGGTTTATGTACAATGACAAAGAGTTTCTTTCTGGAGGGGAGAGGAGGTTTTCGGAGGAGACCCGGAAAGGCCCAGTATTGCTTTTACTAGATTATTGCATTTTAACAATTGTCAAACAGAGCACCCCAGTTTTTTGTTTATTTTTGTTATTTATTTACTTATTCATCAGTATTGGGGATTGAACCCAGGGCCTTGCATACACTATGTAAGCATTCTACAACTGAGCTACATCTCCAACCTTTTCTTAATTTCTTATTTTGAGATAAAGTCTAGCTAAGTTGCCTAGGCTGGGATTGAACTTTTGATTCTCCTGCCTCAGCCTCCTGAGTAACTGAGATTACAGGACATACCACTGTGCCCATCTATCTCCAGTACTTTCCAAATGGGGTACCCACAAGTCCACCTCTCAGCTGGGCTTAAATATTCCTACCGTCTCACCACTGCTCATAAAAAATGAGTTTTGTTAGTTTGTGAAAGTGCAATTGAAGGCACATTTTTTTGTGTGATGTGTCACTATTACCATATTAGCAACATAACAACCGACAAGGGCTCTGGACTTGAGATGCCTCTCCCTGCCCACCCCATGACAAACAGGACCTCACTGAGACAGATACGAAAAGTGATGCTTTTCCTTACAGATTTCTCTTTATGGTCAAGCTCACCGTGAGGGGCTCATTCTCCCCCACTCTAATATTCAGGACACAGAATTACTTTTTTTAGTTGGTTCAGTAAAGCTGGGCGTTTTTCAGCCCTTGTATAAGCTACATTCCAGGAGCAGTGAGTGATATTTATCTTACAAATGAGTTGGTTTTTGTTTTGGTAGATAAGAGGCAAGAAGGTAATTTCCACAAAGTAAGGGAGGCTGGGGAAGATGCCCAGGAACCCCAGCTATACAGCGTCTTCCTGGCTCAGACTACTCTTAATATCTTGCTTAGAAATGGTTATGAAGTAAAAATGGGGGGCAGAGAGAGGTGAATGAAGATGTGGGGGTTGGGGAGGGAGTAAGCACTAGACCCAAAGCTGTGAGAATTCCAAAGGCGGAGGGAGTGGATCTAGGTCTCCCCGGCTCCCTGGAGCAGACCAGTATGGGGGGCTGCAGTGGAGCCCACGGAATCTGCCTTGTTACCTTCATTTTGCATCATTAGTAGCAAACACAGTGAACGGAATTCACTGAGCTTCAGAACAGATGGTGCCTGGGTAACAAGATGTCCCTTTGTCTTTGTTTATTCAAGAATGAACCGTGTCTTTGAAAACGCTAAAGTCATAACACTGCATCCTAATTGGATCTCTCCATCTTTAGGAGGGAGAACAATTGCTTTAAGCCAGTGTTCTCCAAACTGTGGTTGTGACCCGTTAATGTTGGGGCCTGATTTAACTGATATGTGACCCATACTTTTGAGTGGCATGTAACAGAAAGGCCAAAGTATATCTCCTAGAGTTTTGTGAATTTTTTATTTCAGTCGTGTGTATGTATAAGGGATAGGTACATGCTGGTTTGTGACGGAAAATGTAGTTCTTTTGTGGAGCAAACTCTGAAAAGTAGAAAAGATCTACTCCCAGCAAATTTAGAAGGAAAGAGAGCTCTGGTGATATGTAATTAATACCATGAGCACAGTGCCCAGTTTCTTCCATGGGTGGTACATGCGCATATGTTGTATGTGTGCGTGTGAGTGAGAGAGAGAGAGGGACCTAATTCCACTGTGATGTACTCAGCACCAGTGTAGTGTATCCTAGGAATAAGAAGTCATAAGATTCAGCAGTTCCCTTAAGGAAATATTGCTGTGTGAGATAATTCAGAAAGTCTGATGAGTGAATTCTATGGTCCCATGTTAGGGCTCTTAAGATACATCCTGTTGATACTGACCTAAAATTATAAGTAAGTCCTTAAGTATTTCTCTTTCACAATATTTTTGCCTAAACAGAAGCCAGTCAATTCAACAACAGTGGCAGGGTTTCACAAGGTTCATATGACAAAGAAAAAGTTTCAGGTGAGGTGCCTGAGGGGATGAATTTCTCGAGTCTATGTCCTTACCAGAAAGCTAGAAAATCAGTAATATTGGCTTATGTTCCAAAACTAAATGAAAAATGTTTGCGTGTGAGATTTTCCTGTCAGCCTTTAAAGTGTCATTTCTGGTAACAAGGTAAATGTAGACAACGCAGGCGCCGTATCTCAGGGTGCTGGAGGAAGCCCTCCTTCCATAGAAGGGTGTGGGATCTGACGCCGAGAAACACGGAGGTGTGTCAGCTGTTACCGGACATTTATTAGTATTTGTAAGACGCAGTTGGGGGGTGGGGGGGGGAGAGAGGAAAGGAGCTGCTGACAGGTGTGGCCTTCACTGGAGCCCGACCTTATTAGGCAGAATGTTCGGCAAGGCTGAGGACGCGGGCGCTGTTGCCTCTGACACAAGAGAAGGACTTTATCTTCAGTGACAGCTGAGCCACTGCCACTGCATCCCCAACCCTCAGAAGTCTTGATGTCCCAGACACTGTCCCGAGTGACAGGCACCTTGTGACAGTCAGCCCAGGAATGAGTCCATGTGAGAGGCACAGGGTGGGCTGATGGTTGGAAGACTTACTTATGGAAGACGGAGCAAGACAGGAATGTCCCTGTATTTAATGCTCACAGATTCTGAACAGCACAAGGAAGCTGTCTGCCTCTCCCTCTTATAAGAGCTGCTGGGGCTCTTCCTCCTGCCAGCAGTCCCACTGGAGCTGAGGCAGATCTAAAGTTGAAAAGGTTGGGTTGACTTTGCCATGTCCTCTGCCACTTTCTTAGGGGTTCATCTTATGCTGGGAATTGCTAAGTCTTCCAAATCCTGAATGTCTGGGATTTGCTATTTATGCACCCATAACCTGCAGAGGCTGTATTTTTACTTGACTAAAAGGATTCCATAGCATCTTTCAACAGAAAGTAATGCCCTTCAGTTCAGAGGACACAGCAGCAATCTAGACAGAAATGGTCCCCAAGGAGCCCAGGGCCCAGTACAAAGCCTGGTACACAGGGGCAAGTAATAGTCACTGAGCGAATATGTGAATGATGGCCAGGCTGAGACATCAGGCCACAGTCTACTGTAGTACTCTGGGCCTCTGAAATCACAGACCACCCTCTCATCTGTTAGCAACGGTATTTAATTTTTCTTGGCCAATGTTACACTTAAATTTGATTCACACAATAAATATTACGGAATATTAAATATCTTACATTTCCTTTCTGAGTACCTTTTATAGGCCAGATATTCTTGCTAAAGGGATGGTAAGCCGAATTTCATTATCCCCAACTTGCATGCAAAGATTTACGAAAATAAAAGAGAATCATCTTCTCCAAGTTATACAAACAAAAGGTGCTGGAGTCATTTTGCTTTGGAAAGCAGCGCGCCACTATTAACCATCATGTCAGCTCGTCTCAGTTCCTCAGTTGCACTGTCACTTTGAACTTTCACTATTGTTTTTCTTCCGTCCTAAATATGACAGTTCAATTAATAAGGAATTATTTTTCAATTAACAATGCCTGCAGAGGAATTATTTTTTAATTAATAATGACTGCAATTCCCTGTAAAACATGAGCTAACACTCTCATCAGTTTTACCCACAATTACCATATCATTGCTTATGAGAACCTATTTTCAAAAGGAAATTCGGAAGCAGCGCAGTGGAAGACAGCCATCTCGTGAGTAACTGCAGTGTAAGTACTGGTAGCTTGTATATCATATCCTATTATTATCCTTCTCAGTGGCTGAATGCTAATGTGTTTAACTGCCTTAAAGCTATATATTTTAAAATGTGATTAAAACATACAGTCTCGCCATAAATTTAAATGGCTTATTAAAGGCCTTCCCATGGCATCAGTATCACATGTCAGAGATGAATAGTGTTTCTAATTTGCTAGCCACTTGGGTCAAGTTTACTTTAAGCAGGAAGCATATTTATACAAGTAATGGTAACAGAAATGGTCTCTTGGGGAAAGCTGTTTGGGAGGATTCAACATTTTTTTGAAGTATGCTTTTGTGTGTTTTTCTAAATGGGCATTTTATAGGCACTGGGCCAAACTGCCTTAAAATCGTGCTACTTCATACAGACATAACTGCCGTGGGTGCTGCCCGAGGTTGAGGGCGCTGCCCGGAGTGTGTGTTTACAGTGAGGCAGAGCCAGTGAGGGTCAGGGATTTAGCCACCTTTATTTGAATAATGTTCTTTAAGCGCTGCTCCTTACAGGATGGTGGGGAAAGGCAACAGCAGCTGCGGGACCTGGGAGGCTGTTGGCAACATAGGAACTGCTCCCAGCCTCACTGCATCAGAATCTGCATGCAAACCAGGTCCCCAGGTGAGCTGTAAGCACATCGGAGGGGGCAGCCCCACGCCAGGGCCCCGAGACCTCTGTTTCTTAGTGGCTAAGCACAAGCGATGGTGTCACTTTCTCTGTGCTTGCTTCTAAAGTCATCTCTTTTGGAGGACAGCACCTCCCATCCCCTCCCCAGCCACACCTCGTAGACCTAGCTGAGTGCCCAACCTCGATGTCATTGCCTTAACTAAGAAACCACATCTAGCGCCCACTCTCCCTGGATGTCAGGGCCTTCCAGGGCTGCCACGTCAGCAGCACGACCTTCAGTCTGCTTTCCTGTGGCTGAGCCTCCCTGCCTTCGGCTCCCCACCTTGGGCTGAGCCTCCCCTGTATTGGGATCCATCCTTACAAGCTGCACACCAGCACACGGTCTCCCTTCTCACTTCAGACCCTCTCTGTGCTTGATTTCTCTGTCCTTGTTTCATGGAATGCTGCCTTCTTCTCACCTCAAAATCAGCTTCTTTGCTAATCATTATGGAATACTGAAAGGAGAAAAGGCAGTCAGGGTAGATGTTTGGGGGACTTCAGCCAAAGGTTTACTCAGTAGCAGGCAGTATTAGGGTTACTAGTGACCACTCAGCAGACCCCTTAACACTTCACTTGGCTCCACCTTTGCATTGAGAGGCTCAGCCTGCAGCAGGTGCCCTGAGGCAACTGGACACCCACACCCAGTTGGTCCCTAGAAGCAATTTGGTCCTTCTGACCCAAACTGTGCCAGGGTAAAGGGCTCTGCGAAAAAAGTGAACTGGGCATGTAGGAGTGTGCTGCTTATGGGTTCAGGTTCTGTGGGCTGGGGGTTAGCACAGCCAATGGTTAAAGGAACACTTTGGGGTCTGCCTCCTCTGGAGTGGTCGGCGCCTGGAACAGATTTCTCTAATCAGAGACCGGCAAGGGGAGGAACAGGATTGCTTTCTGGCCATAGTGAGTCCGAGGACCACGTTTGCAGCTTCCATTCTTCTTGAGGCCAACAAACCAGTTCTTCTCTGCATGCTTCTTGGACGTGTAGGTGTTGTAATGGTTTTCCTCCAGCCTTTCCAGGAACAAGCATTCCTCACTTGGTGTCTGCTAGAAGGATAAAAACCAAAAGAGGGGAGCAGGGTTAGGGAGTAGCTTTCAGTGAGGTTCCTTGCTCACTAGCTGTTGTGTGACCTTGGACAAATTACTGAAGCTCTCTGTGTCTAAGTCTCTTCTTCAGGAGACTTACAGCAAGGAGGGAACTTATTTCAGGGGTGGCCGTGAGGACCTAGCAAGGGTACCCAGCACATAAGAAACTTTCAGCACTCATCTGCTGTTTCTGTAAGACCCCCTTCCACCTTTTGTCCTCAGGACTGAAGTTCCTGCTGGGGAGAGCCTTCGAGCCAGTGCTGAGTGCCCAGGAGGCCTGGCCCACAGGGGCGGCTGCAGGCAGACACTGGAAACTGGTAAAGTCGCACTGCAGTGAACTGGGAATTTTCAACTTTCTACGCTGGTGACTTTTAGAAACAATTGCAGGGTTTTACCCCAGAACTGATACACACATGAATGCTGGTATAAAATTTGTCTTCCTTACAACATATGTGCAGGAATTTAAATAAAATTTAAAAATAACTTCATTTTTTGCTACTTATAAGCGTTATATTTTTTAAAGCCATAACTTTTAATTAAAAAAGAAACAAAATACCCCAAAGCCTATCACCCAGATATAGGCAACTGTATGACTGTAGCGTGTGTGTGTGTGTGTGAGATGCAGTGCAGTGCTGGGGATCACACCAAGGGCTTCACACATTCAAGGCAAGTACTTTACCACTGATCCACACCGCAGCCTATTTTAGCTTCTATCAATAAGGAGCTACGTAACAGGAAGTCTCATGCTTCTTATTCATTTACGGTCTAGTGAAGTGACACCTGGTGAGCCACTTAGGTCCCTTTGCAAGGAGATGGGAGATAAATATAGTCCTTAATTGGATGACTCTGCTCCTCTGGAGGAACTTGGTCCAGACATCAGCGTGGATGCACATAGCTGGCTGAAAGGAGGGACGGTGTGGGTCACCTCTCCCCTGCAGGGAGGCTCACCCTATGATGTACTCCGGGGGTGTCGGTCTGCGTTCTGTGACAAGGCTGAGACTGACCACACTCCCCATCTGCTGTCTCTATTAGCCTGGAGCTGCTGACACGCACACAGTGGCTGAGTCACCAACCGAGTGGGCAGGCCATCTCCACTGCAGCCTCGGCCAGGATTTGTCAGCACTGGCACCATGCTGGAGGCAATCAAACCGACTATTGATTCATGCCTATTGTGTCGCTCTCCTTTTTTTATATTTAGCAGGCGTTCCCCCTGATTATTTAGGTGACATATGCTTATTGTAGGAAATTTAGAAAACACAAGAAGACATTCGTACATTGTAAAGTCATCTACCTATCACCCCCAAAGGTAACTCTATTAATATTTTAGGGTATAGCCTTTCAAACTTTTTAAAAAGATAAACACACCCTTTCTACACACACACACACACACACATACACACACACACACAGAGTTTGAATTACAGTGGGTTTATACCTAGAATCTTCTCAGGGCATGATGCAGAGATTTTGAGATACTTTAGAACTTCTCTGTATCAATGAGAAAAATGCCACCATTCTTAGGTGCAGTACCCTAAGATCAGAATCTGGGTGAAGCCGCCAGATGGCTGTGACCACGGAGGGAGGAGGGCTGTCTGGGATCCAGAGGAAATTAGAATCAAGGATTCTTCTTTAATATTTTATATATGTAAAAAAAGGCTGTAATAAATAGCAAAATTGATTTAAAGAAGAAAAAGACATAAAACTGTGAGATAAGGGCACAGTGAGATAAGGGGTTCATACGCCGACAGCTTGTCTTAGTGGCCCTGAAGTGCCATTCACGCTGGGGGTGTGTTCTGAGTGTCATCTCCCTGAGCCCTCTGGAGCATCATACGAAGTGGTCACTGTCTGCCACTGCCTCACTTCAGACAGGGCTCAGAGTGGGCAAGTACGTTGCCAGAGCGGCAGAAGCAGGCAATTCATTTGTAAGTGTGAGACTGAATGCCTGATTGATTTTATTACCAACTAGAAGAGCAACCTTAAGTAAAAACTCCCTTTGCAGAAGTAACTTCCTATGCTCCAGACCCCTTCAAGACGTCCCTCTTGCTCTGTATTTCTACCAACAGCACAAGAGAGGCTATCTGGTGCTCTGAGGAGTCCATGTCCTGACCCCTAGTGGGCAGCAAGGGGGAAACAACTGTATTCATGCCCTGCGCCTCCCAAGATTGGTTCAGGAGAGGGGCGCCTGTGCCTGCCCTCACTTGGCAACTCGATTCCAGTCAGAGGAAGCCCCAGACAAAACTCGGCTACTGGCTGCCTTTGTGTAGACATCTTTATAAAAGGCAGGAAGGGGTTTGGACTGGATCATGAATTTCTGCCAAACTGTAGTTATCAGCTGTGAGGATACAGAGAAGGAGCCCTGGGATCCGAAAATAACTGCAAATCCTGCCCTTCCTGGCTCCAGCTCTCTCTCCACTTATGTCTGAGCACAGACACAAAGAGCGGCAAAGTCAGATGGCCTGTGTTTCTCTGCTTTTCTCACAAAGACCAAATGTAGAGAGCTTTGACTTGGAGAAGGCAGAAGCAGAGGTAGAGGGTTTTGCTCCCATCAGACTGTACTTCCTGACACAGCTCATTCATCTTTCCAGCCATTTCAACACCTAAGATGGTACTTAGACACTGCAGGGGCCATTGGGCAAATGTTCGAATTTAGTTACTATATTTTTCATTCTTGTGGGTGATGCTTCTAGAATAAAACTACTTAACAGAGTTTTTAGGCAAGACATGTAAATTATTAGAATCTGGGCTGTTGCTTTTCTGTTTTTTGTGATGAGGTTTTGCTGTGTTGCCCAAACTGGACTTAAGATCCTGGTTTCAGGTGATCCTCTTGCCTCAGCCTCCCAAGTAACTGGGACTATAAGAAGCATACCACCATGTCCGGTTTGGGCAGTTTCATGAAAAGCATGAAGACACGCACCTATATCGTGTCGTAGGTGCTCAAGGAACAGTTTGGGGATGAACCTAAGGTATAAGGTGGTCTGAGACGAGATCCTGACAAGTTGTCAGAACATCAATCAATGTTCCTTTTCTGTCTGCATGATAATGCAGCTGAGTATTTTGAGAAATGACTACAAGAAACTCTTTTATGTTTGTGCCTAAAATAAGGCAGGGTAGAGGGTGGGAGTCCTACTGGAAAGAATAACAAACAGAGGCTAATTGACGCCTTTTAGTTTGGATCGCTCAGTGTAACAAGATTTCTGGAAACCTCAAACCCTGGCCACATCTGGAGGCGTGTCAGCGTCGTACTTACTGAGCCATACAAAAGCCCGTCGGTGTCCATGGCCAAGTACTGGCCGGTCTCGGTGCTCTTTATATACACCTCCCCCACGCCTTCCGCACTGAGCTGCAGCTGAACTGGGATAAAAATAAGACACGCAAAAGTAAATAAACACTGTGCTTTTGCAGATAGGGCCCAGCAGCCAGGACAGTTGGCCATGGAAAATTCTGCTCATTCATTTCGTAGAGCCCCAAGGAAGAGCCTCCAGTTAATCAAAACACAGAAATGCAGTTCCTTTCTGCTTACCTCTGAGGAGACCTGTCCCTGTGAATTATGTCCTTGAGATAAGCGACGGCAGTGCCTGTCCTGCCCACCTGTCCACCCCATTTGTTACAACTGACCCCAGGTGACCTTGCAGGCCCCTCTGCATTGCCCCCCTCAAATAATCACAGGAGGAAATGACCTTTGCTTCCCTGGTTCTGTCTCTGTCACCCTGGAAATGCTGGGGTGCTTAGAGCATGGAGCCTGTTCTGTGTGAGTTATCTGCCTGCTGTAGGGTCCTTTTCACAGCCTGCACCTTCAGGTGGGGACAGAGTCTTGCCAAGAGATTGTTATTTATTTATTTATTTTTAGTCTGAGATTGTTGGCTTTCCCAGAGAGAAGAGGGAGTTAGGACTCTGTCACATGTGAGGTGCAGGGAGCTCACCCATAGTGACGTTCAGCCAACCCTTCAGCTCCAGAGCACCACGGCTGCTATCCAGGCTGGGCGGGAGCCCACTGCTTAGGAGCATTTCCCAGCGATACAGTGATGAGGGCACCAGTTCTCAGCCAGGGGCAGTTTTGTTCCACGGGGGACACTGGGTGAGGCCTGGAGCCTGTTCTGGTGTCACAACTGGAGGGGATGGAGGGTACTGTTGGCATCTAATGGGAAGAGGCCAGAGGATGTTGCAAGCAGCCTACAGCATGCAGGGCAGCTCCTGTGACAAAGAGTTATTCAGCCCCAAAAGCCAGTGGTGCCCAGGTTGAGCAAGCTTGAGACCGAAGGCAAAGTGGAGTTGCTGTCTGCCACAGTCCCTGTTGGCACTGATCGAAACTCCCAAAAGGCCTTGCCCCTTGCTGTTACAAAATCGGAATCCAGAAACCAACTGATAATTATTTTTTTGCTCATTCACCCCAGAGTTCCTCTGAAGGGAGGTGCTCAGATGGTTGCATTTGGGAATTGGACTGACTTCTGGACTTTTCTGGACAATTTCTTTGGTCACCAGACTGTCAAAACCATCCTTATGGTTGGGAAAGAAATCTAGACCAGCAACCAGCAACTGCTCAATAAATGGTTCTCTTGAGGCTGAAGGGGTTTTTCTAAGGGTCAGCTTATTGGAGCAAGGGGCAGGGAGGCTGGAACACAGGGCTTTCGTTGGCAGGTGCAGACCTCTCATGGCCTCTTTTTTGCTTTCATTTTAAGTTCATTTAATTTCTTTGCAGAGGAAGGAAATCCATTCATATGCTTCATATTTGGAGATAGAGTCAGAGAAGAGAGGGAGAGGCCCCTCCAGCCCTCTTAGCCTCCCACTATGTAGCAGTGGAGGTTAGTGGCAGCTGAGGTCCGGAGACAGACAAACAGGGCGTCCCTCGTGGGGACATTTTGTGTAAATCCCTCTAGAGAGATCATATGCATGTGTTGCCAAGTACATATCATACCCTTTCTGATTTTTTTTGCACTAATGGTAATATACTACTCACACAGCTCTGCACCTTGCTTGTTTTTGTTTAACTATGTCTGTACTGAAAAAATTATGTCTGTTTTGGGTTTTTTTGGCTAGTTGAACTGTGTTCCATTATATGGCTTCACCATCATCATTTGACCGCATGCTTATGGATACACCTATGCTTCCTCACTTCCCTTGGTCTCCCTCATCGGATTCACCCCAAGGGCCGTGCACAGTGACTTCACTCCCACTGAAGACGCACTTCTCTGCCCGTGGAAGTCTGCTGCAGAGACCCCGGACTTCCTCTAGCTTCCCCTGATAAGTGGAGCTCCCAGAATTTCCAGGAAGAGAACCGGAAGCCACCGATCTCCTTTCCCACAGGGCTTTCCGTGCCTCTCTTGGGTTAGCTCTGAGAGTGTGGCCATGGAGGACAGGCTGAGAGGACAGCGCCTCTCCCAGGAGCTGGGCCCTAGATCGCACCAACTTGTGCCCTCTCTTCCCCTCTCTGCCTACTCAGCCACTTCAGTGCACCAGGCTCATCCCTGCTCCAGACTCCCTGCGCATGCTCTGCACTGTGCCTGGCATTTTCTTCTCCTGCATATGCGCAAGGCTGATTTTCCTCTTTCTCCTCTGGGTCTCAGTCCTAAATACCCGCTTCTCAGAAAGGCTCCCCCGTGTACCTGATGCAGGACCCCAGGCTGCTCTGCACAGAGTCCTTCACTCACCCCTCCACCCCTACCAGAGCCTCCCCAAGCCCATATCACTCTTTCTCAGCACCTTGTTTCTTCTGTGGCCCTTAATGAGCAATTATTTTACTGATTAGGAGCTTGCTTATTTATTTCTGCCTCCGTGGGAGAAGGTGCACCCTGAGAGGAAGGGCAGGATTTTGTTTGTCCTGTACCTCTTTGGGCCCCCAGCCCTTCACAACACAGGCCACAGTATCTGTGTGTGGAATGAATGGTGTGAGGCTAATGTTGGTGGAGATGATTTTGCTGGACCTTCAACAGTAAGCTGCACGCTTTGGTTTTTGTCCCCAGCAATGCAATGTGGAATGAAGTGAGAAGAAACCAAGGCAAAGTTGTGAGGTTAGAGGCTGAGCTCTGCCCCCACCCAGCTGGGTGACTTGGCTTGGCTCCTTACCCTCTCTGGGCCACAGTCGCCTTCTGGGTGCAGTGGTGTTTGGGTTCCTTCTCTATGAAGTTCCTCTCAAGTCTGATAGTCCTAGCAGCAGAAGGTCTAAGAATTCTGGACCATCAGTGCCACATACAATAGAATATTATTCCTTGACAAAAAGGCATGAAGTACTGATACATGCTACATCAGTGTAAAGTAAAACAAACAAAACACAAAAACAGATGTGGAAGACCACATTTTGCACAGAAAGCCCAGAATAAGCAAATCCATAAATATGGCAAGCAGGTTACTAGTAGCCAGGGCTTGGACAGAGGTGGAGACTGGACATGGATGGCCATGGGCAAATTAGGAGAAAGGGCACGTGGTTTATTTTTGAAAATGTTCAGAATTGAAGGCAGGGATGGTTGTATCAATCAGTCTGTTAAGAAAAGTTGTAAGCAAAAACTGGATTATGCACTGTGAATGGGTAAATTCCAGGGCATGGAAAAGGTAGGGTACCAAAGTATAACTGAGTTATAGCTCGGTAAAGCTGTTCATTTTAAAGGGCCAGTTTTGTCATTTGACTTCATGAGACCCTTCACATATATTCCTGAATTAATTTCTCAGCATGATTTTGGGTATGTGAGATGATGGGAGGGGAGTAGCCATCTATTGACCACCCACGCATGCCAGCCATCAAGGGAATTTCTGCCTTGGTGTACATAGTGTCAAATTAAGGAGGGTGGTCTCCAGACTCAGACCACATGAATTCCAGTGCTGGCTGTGCTGTGCATTCACAGGGTGGTCAGTGGGCAGATTGTTGACCTGCTTCCTTCCATATAGCTATAGTTGTTGTGCAGATTAAGTGATCAAACGCATGGAAAGTGGACAGTACAATCGTTATTTGCTCTGTGCTTATGTGACCTCATCTGGTCTTCACAGTCTTCTCTGGAGGAACGCAGCACCTGCTCCAAGCTACAGGTGAGATGCTGAAGCTTGGTGGTAGCATATTTTATTCAAGGCTATACTTAAAGAAGGTAAAAAATCATGACTGGAACTGGGCTTGAGTACTTTGGTACCCTACCTTTTCCTTTCCTTCACACAGCTTCTGAGGCTCCAGTTAGGGGTGGGTGGTCCGAATCTGCTTGCACCCCCTGTGTTCAAGGTTAGGCAATGGCGAGATGCCAGACAATCCTGCCAGGTCCCATTGGTGGCTTCTCCTCTCATGGAGTGGAGGGAGACTAGTGCCTGGCATTCTTTGCCATCTACTCTTTTTTTTTTTTTTTTTGTGGTACTAGGGATCGAACTCAGGACCCTGCGCTTGCTAGGCAAGCGCTTATTCCACTGAGCTATATCCCCAGCCCGCCATCTACTCTTTATCTGTGTAGGTATTTCATCAAATACACTCCCTATGGGTAGGTCTTTTTAGCTAATCAAGGGAGACTTAAAAAATCTTTTCATGTCCTAGCTCCCTTCAGTCCTGCTGCCTTACATGATACCCATTTGTCTTGGCGTGGGGCTAAGTGGAGCTGTCTCTGCCCTCTGTGGTGTCCTCTTGTGGCCATGGGAAGGCCTCACACAGGCAACAAGAGCTGCAGGTCTGCCTAGCACATGACTGCAGCCCCCACCCCTGAGCCCCAACACCAGGCTTGTTGGGCTGGTGAGAGTTCGTCTCAAGAGTTTCCTCTGTAAATATTATTTCTACAGGATGTCCAAGTTTCATAGCTCATTTTCACTGGATTTCTTTCTGGCTAAGTTTCCTAAACATATATCCTTTTGCAAGCAGCGCCGGCAGGAAGGAGCAACACCCAGCCTGAGCCACTCATGTAGCTGCCTAGGTGTCCAGCTCTCCAGGATGACCTCACCCCAGTTTTCCAGACATACATCCTCTTGCAGCTGCCACTGGGGAAGGGGGGAGCATGAGAAAGGGGACCTCAGGAAGAGAGGGAGGGGTGGCCACTGTGCAGCAGCCCCTTCCCCTCCAGCGTGCGGGTCCAGGCACGGAGAGCTGTTCCCTCCGCACACGCTCAGGTGCCTTGTGCTGGGAACTGTGCTCCATGCACACATGGTCCCCGCAGCCAGGGCTCCCACATGATTAGGAGCCAGACACACCAACCCATACATGGTAAAACAACACAGAACAAGGGCCCCATTTGTTTTTGAGCAAACGCAAACAAAAGTGCCAAAGCCATGATAAAAACTCTGTCTCATTTCCTCTGTTCTTTCCCTATAAAAATGTCCCCCTTTTTGTCCCTTCTTTCAAAGCTGAAAATAATAAACAGTCAAAAAACGTTGTGGGGAAATGTAGTAAACCCTTGATGAAAACTTTATAAAAAACACCAATATGTATATCTGTTGAGTACATATTTATGAATGTAAAATAGTGTGCTAGATACGGACTGAATTCATACAGTAGCTTCTCCAGGGAGCATAAGAAGGACTAAGGCTAGGGAGAGGGATGGGAAGAATCATCTCCTCCACCCTCACGCTTCATTTTAGAAACAAAAACAGTTCTAAGGCTCGCCCTGGGCAGACGAGGCTGTAGTGTTGGGTGGTATCTGGTCTGTATCTGCTGCACACCTTTATGTTTTACTGTATACATAGTCATGAGCTATGCACATTAGTTTTATGTTTTTCACCAAGTTTCATCTGAGTTTCTGTCCCCCACTGTGGTTTTCCCTTCATACTCATCAGGCGCAGCGGTTATGTCTTTAACCTGTGTTCTTAGTCAATGGGCAAACACTCGGAGCTGGCCAAGACTTGCATTTCCTGCTCCTGATCCCTGAGATGTTTTCTGACCTAGCTCAGCCCTGACTCCATGTTGCATCTAGTCTCGAGGGCAGAGATCCACAGTGTCTGGCTGTTCTGGGGACCCGGGAAGGCAGGATGGGGCAAAGGCCAAGAAAGCTACAAATTTCCCACTCACCCCCTCTCAACGCTCCCCACTGGCTACCTGCTCCTAGAGCGAGGCTTGGGGCAGGAACCCAGGGCCCGCTCACTGTGAGCACGAAGGGCGGTGGCTCCAGGTAGCTCAGGGATGAAGAGGCAAGTTCTTGTTGAAAGATAAGGCACATCCTTAGTTGGTAGGGTGGCTCTCTTTTTTCTGAAATGGGGATGACTTTTGATTTAGTAGAGTAAAGCAACTCCTAAAAAGCTACTTAGTGGTAGATACACTTTTCCTAGAGAAATTCAGGTTGACAACGCATTGATTATAAAAACAGACTTGAAGAGTGTTGGAAGGGTTTGCTTGGCAGATTTGTGACCCTTTGTGTCCTGGATGGAATCTGTGTGTGTGTCGGCTAAAGATTTAATACAGAACTTTCCTCATGCTAAGCACATGTTCTACCGCTGAGCTATATCCCCAGATGATTTTTTTAAAGGACTGTATTAGGATGCATTGATTTGGGAATGCTCTATTTATTAAAAAGAAATATCAACCTGAAATGTACAGAATCATCTTTACGGATCACCCTCCTACCTTATCTTGTGTTTGTTATTTAAACCCTGCATAGATTTCTGCACACCTAGGGCACCTACTCAAGGGGGACACTGAGCTTTTGAGTGCTTAGGTCAGCCCGACCCAGGCACTCGGCTGTTGTCTGAGGAGCTGAGTCTGTATTTTTTCCTGTTCTCAGAGGTTTCTTAGGGGTAGTTCACTAGATTAAGACCCACAATCCCTCATTTTCCTGGTGCAGAAACCAGGAAAAGGCATTCATGCCTGCTAGGTGAGAAGTGCGCCTGCCCCAGTCTAACCCTAGGGTTTCCAGTCCTGCTCTAGGATCTGCTAAAGATGAGGCTACACTGCATTCAGCTGGGCACAGGGGGCAGGAGCAGCTGGTGTGTAGCACATCCTAGCTAGGGCTGGTTTATTCTGGGTTGTAGACTTCCCGTCCTTGGGTCCTTGGCAGTGTTTACCCAAAGTGAGGTCAGCCTCATGCAGGGCTCAGGAGGTTGTTTTATGTCCGTGGCGTTTATAATTAAAATGTAGCTGTGGCCAGGCCCCGCAAGACATTAAGGAAAGACAGAAAAGATAGAAAAAATGGATTTGAGGAGGGAAAATTCTGGCGGTTTGGAATGTGTGTATATAAACACACACATGCATATATACACTCATGTCTATATTTGAAAGATAGGTTTTAAAACCTATGAAGGTATTTGTTCTTCTAAAGAGTGGAAAGGGTGCCTGAAATTTTTCGTTTAGTCTAATCCAAAAATCTCCCTATATAATCAGATAACGGGTGGAGGCCGAGGGACCAGGAGGTCTTCACATCACGCAAGACCAAGGCTGGACCACACGTGACCATCCCGAGGACCTTCCTGCAGGGACCTGCTCCTGTGTGGCTTCTGTCAGCAGAGTGCTGTTCTGAAAGCTGCCTTGATGCGGGGCCCAAGCTGGCAGGAGCACGGTGCCTTTACCGTGAAGTGCCGACTCATATCAAACTAGAGAAGGGGGGTCTAGGTACCCCCCAAAAGACAGGCAGGAAGGGATTTTGCTAAGGGCAGTCTGCCCTGGATGCAGGGCTGCTAAGCAGGTTTCTTTTTACTAGCACTCCCACCCCCACCCCCAGTGCCTTTAGGATGCGGCTGGATTTATAAATATTTGATTGGCACGCACTTTGCTCGAGAACATTTCCGTTTGTGTAGGTAATGGCACCGATAACCCTGCCCTCCTCACGGCCTCTTACATGCCTGGGGAGGAGGAGGAGGCTGCAGGGCTGGGGAGCCCAGAGCTTGTCATCGTCCTCCACTCCGTCTCAGTTTTATTCTCGTGAAGAAGTGAGGCTTGGCTGGCTTTCTTCAGAGAAGAGACTCCAGCAAGAAAGCAGCATCGAATGCGGTGGCCTTCTCTGCCTGGGCCTGTTGTGCCTCTGTGCTGGCCTCAAGACCTCCAATGCAGAAGTCCCAGAGAAGCTGGGGTGAAAAGTCACCCTCAATTCTGTGAGCAAGGATGACACTCACTTCCCAGACTCAAAACACCCAGTGTTAGGTGAGGAGGGCCCGGGAACCCCCCCCAAATGATGATAATGGTGATGGTGAATGTCATTTTTCAAGCATCCTCTTGCCTGGAAATGTGCTCAGTACTCTCAGAAACATCACATTTCAGCTTCCTTTCATAGGAGGTAGATACTGTTGTCATTCTTGTTTTTAAAATGAGGACACTGGGGCACATAGAGGAGAAGTTATTCTACTGTGGTGACATAACAACTAGTAAATGTCAGTAATGGGGCCTCTGTCTATGCCTGTCTGACCCACAGACAGGGTGTGTGTCTTTGTGCGTTGTTGTAGTTTGTGGGGTGAAATTTCCGTCGTGGTGCTGGTATCAAAGGTGGTGACAGGGTACAGAAAGACCCTTGGTGTTGGAAATGACTGAGTAGGTTCACCATGCTGCCCCCATTAGAAGCTGGTCATTCCCTGTTAGCTGTGGTGTTCCTGAAGTTATGCTGATTCATCACCGCATGAGGAAGTGAAAGAGTCCAGAACAATGCCTGGCACATATCAGTGCTCAGTAGGTACTGAGTATATCATTGGATTTATCTCCAGTATAGTTCAGTCACTCATCAAAGTGATGCTTACTGGGCATTATTCCAAGTGAGGGGCAGTGTGCTGGACATACAAATTACAGTGTTGAGTCTTGAGAGACAGAGGCCTTGTCCTCAGGGAGTTTTAGTGGGAGACAGAACCAGTTAAATTGTCACACAAGTATGGGGAGGAGAGTATCACAAGGAGAGCTTGGGCTACTCCTCAAACATAGTGTCCATGATGGAGCTGGCCATCTTTCTTGGGACCTGTGCCTCCTCCAAAACGCTCCCTCTCACAGTGACACCATTCTTGTCTCTCAGAGCTGAAGTGGGAACCTTCTCACAAACTGCACACTGTGGGCCCAGAGTCAGCAGTTCTCACTGTCTGACTCACCTGGTTCTGGTGGTACAGAGGGGATGCCATGTTGACAGGCACCTACAAATGTGGCCTGAGGCATGGTGAAGAGACAAGCTCAAGCTGTGTTCTCGACAGGCAGGAAGTCCTGCCAGTGGAGACCCTGTACTCAGGCCTGTGTTAGGATGGCAGCAGGCATGCATCCTTGGGAGGTTGGTAGCACAATAAGGCACATGGAAAATTACCTGCCTAAGGGTAGGAAGAAGACATATTTTTGAAAACTTTTGAGTTTTTCCCAAGGAAGATCAACTCGTTTAGGACGGAGAAGCTGTGAATATTTTTATCTTGTAGAGTTCCAAGGTATACAATTCTGTCTTGTGAGAATTGATAAAGATTTGTGTGAATATCTGATTGACTTTAGAAATGCTCTTCCTGAAGGAAGTCTTGGAATGGGACTCTTTGCCTGTCACTACAGTTCTATTCATGTTCAGAACAATGGCCAAGGAATGAAGAGCGTTCCCTTGCCAAACTATGTAGGTCCCGGTTATGCGGAAGCATCATCCTTTCCCTTCCTGTCCAAGGCTGATTCTGCTTCCCAAGAACCTTGAGATTCAGAAGTGCCCATGCAGTACCATCACTGGGCAGAAGAGGGCGAGAGATACACATTCAGGGAGTGCATTATGCCCGGGGCTGCCAAGAGATTCCTTTCACCTGCAGTTTTTCTCTCATCTAACAGTTTTCAGACCTGTGAGGTGAAGCAAGCCTCTTCATAGCCATTCCACAGGACAGGAAACTGAGTCTGAGTGAGATTAAAATTTTTCCCCAACTTTAGACAGCTTGGAGATTCCAGAGATTGGAAGAGCCATAGGGCTGGGTAATTGAAGCTTCTTTTGCAGAAGACTTGGTGTGTAAAGGAGAGAACATTCATGGTGCAGTTAGACAGTGGCAGAACAGGAGTATTCACTCAAGCTTTCTAATTCTAAACTGGGGCCCCTGACTGCAGGGACCATTGGATTATCCAATTCTGACACTGGGCAGAGAGGGATGGATTTCTGCCCGCCTATTCTACAAACTTAACTTCTGTCCCCAGCCTTTGTCATTAGTTCCAGAGTAAGCAAATAAAAGGCTAACCTGCCAGCTCTGAGTGTTGGCAGACAGGCTCTGAATCAAAGCCTGAGTTAAGACCCTTGTCCTCCCTGGGAGGTGGTATTATAGAAGAGAGGAGACCTGGGAAGTTCCTGCAATACATACTCATTTCTGAGTGCTGCAGTGAACATACAGAAATCTTCACGATGATAATAGCAATATTAACCAATGTGTGCTGAGCTGTGACTCTGGGCCAGAAACCGTTCCCAAAACATTTACTCTGTTATCTCATTTAACTGTAATAATATTATTCTTATTTTACAAATGGGGAAAGTAAGGCAGAAAAGACTAAGTAACTTGCCTGTGTTCACTTGGCCAATAATCCAGCATCACTTGGATGCCAGCACCCTGCACCCACTCCCATGGCTCGCTGTGCTGCATTCCAGAAGTTCCTGGCATTGCACCCACAGCAGGCCTTGGAGGTTGTCTCAGTGTTACGTACCCAGAATGCAGTCTCTAATGATGGGATGACAGTGATGGAATCATCTGACATTTGTACAGAAATCCCAGCAGTTTTATCTTCTTTTTACCCTGGAATTCAAAGTTTCTAAGAGGCGCCAGTTTAGCTGCATAACATGTCACTGTGGTTGCCTTCCGTCTCAGTTTCTGGGGACCAGAGCCTTCCCCACTGATTTGAGAAAATTGGTAAGTTTATTGGACATATTTAAACTCAGAGAAATTAAGGCTTGTCGCTCTGTTGTGTGGGCAGATCATGTAAGCTGTGTATCCTACCTAGTGCAATGGAGCACCTAAGCCCACGTATTCACAGTAAATATTGCTTACGTTTAGTGCAGTACAGTCATCTCTTTCTCTCTCTCTCCATATATATATATATATATATATATATATATATATACTTATTCTGATGCTTGTTTTTCACCGAATATAAAGTTGACAGGAGGCCTACTTAAAGATAAACTGTCCAAACAAACCCCCAGGCCCTAATGCTGCAGCTGCAAACCTCAGCCTCAGTCTTTCTGCTCGTCTCAAGGGCCGAATAGTGGGTGGGAAGGAAGGGACGATGCCACCTGCTCTGGAAATGCCACCTTCCATTCTGGTTCCCTGTGCATCCGAGAAAAGGGTCAGTCACACTGAAGCAGTCACTGGACTGAGAATATGCAACCTTTGGTGCATAGGTCAGGGATAATCAAGACTGCCGGCTACATAAACTATCACATCAAAACCAGCATTTTATATTCTATTTTAAAGCCATTCCCACGAAACCCTCCTTCCTACCTGTGCGCTGCTTTTTTGACTTGAAGTTGCTCCCCCTCTCAGCAGGGAGCAGGTCTCTATAACATCTAATGTCTCGTGGTAGTCAGGGAGGACTAGATAGTGGATGGGACTAGGCTGTGGGTGTCAAACTTAGCGCCTGCACAGAAGTGCTGAGGCAGAAGGAAGAGGTCTTTATACTCAGCTGAGAGCGTTCTCTTCTGCAAGGCCACACCTCCATTTATGAACATCCTTGAGACCCAGTTGCCAGGAGAGCCAGGAAGGGATAGTCAGCCTTTGGCTCTCCAGCTTCCTCTCTCTGGTTCGGCAGGATCTGGAGAATGACTTTCCCCCTCTTGGTTGCTGCAGCCCCATTTGCATGACATGCTGCGGGAAAGCTGCATAATTTATGATGTGTAAGACTATGGTCATGGACTAGTATTTCACAAATGAAGCCCAGCGGAAACATCACCTGGAGAGCCTATTAACTTGAAATCAAGCCCACATCTCTGTGCAGGATTTACTGTGCCTGCCCCTCTGGCTCTTCCCATCATGAAGTGAACAGACCCCTGGCCAGCCTTCAGGGCCGCATCTTTCACTAATTCCAGAAACTCAGGAAAACATCCAGCCACCGAATGCTGGCAGTCAGTTGTGTTAGGCTGCTGAGAGTCCTTTTAAAAACTTGAAACAGGATACCATTAGCTAAGTGCCAACTCACAACTCATTGTTTTCCAAACCAAGGTTGATTGCTTGTATCTGTTGCCCCCACCTCTGAATGAATGCGTCGCTCCCGAATGGAATCTCAGAGAAGCAGGCAGTGGTACTACATTACCCACGCTCGTCCTATCCTTGACTAAGGGAGACGCAGGAGGGTGAAGGGGTGCAGTACAGGTGGTTGCTTACTGTGCTGGTCGCTCCTGTCTCTTGTCCCATCCACTGTGCCGTCTGGAAGGATCCTCAGGAAGTGGCCCCCATTGCTGCAGTACAGAAGTTTGGGCTTCTTGTAATTCCCTGGAGGCAGGTTAAACTTCTCAGTCAGGGCTGTGAAGGTTGTGATTTCTCCTTCAGCCATGGCTCAGCAGCGGCGTATTGTGGCACTCTCAGGACTGTAAAAAATTAAGCAAACCTGTAGCATGTTCCGCCAGCAAAGGCTCAACAGACACTTTCAAGAAGGAAAGGACTGCTTCAGTGCACAGGGCTCGTGGTCAGCTCATAACCACAGGCTGCCCAGATCATGCCCAGGTCATGCCCAGAGCCGGGCTGGGAGGTGAGCAGCAGTTAGGGAAGGAGGGTCCTTGGGATGGGAGGGCTCTTCAGAGCATCTTTGTCTTCCCAATTGGACACCACTTTGGATCCTGCTGTGCATTTTTGAGAACTTCAAATTTAATCATTTGTTCATAGGGTGAAAAAATCATGCTGCGGTCCATCCTGGTCTACACAAATCCTCAAACACTGAAGTTGCACTAAAATAACATCTGGGGTCAAACCACAGATGCCAGGAGGCCGGGCCTGCAGCCCTGCCCTCCACTCTCGCACTGTTTGACTAGGTTCTGCCAGGCCCAGGTGTAGCAGAGAGCACAGATGGCCTGGACCTGTGGGGACCTGCGAGCAAAGAACATGGCAGGGGTGGGAAAGAGTTCATAGCTAAAGGAAACGTTCTGGGTTTGCTGGAATGAGGGAGGGGGATTAATGGGGATTTAAAAAGAGCAAACACTGTCCCAAAGGACATCTTACGAGATGAGGACATTGTATGAGATTTATCATTATGAAGGGGAGGCCTGGTTGCTGCTTGCTCTGCAGCTTTTCACAGGTCCTCGTATCACACTAAGAGCTAGGTCTGTTTCATACATAGGTCATCTCCACCCTCATCTTTTTTTTTTTTTTTTTTTTTTGGTACTGGGTATTGAACTCAGCACCTCACACTTACCAGGCAGACACTGTGCCACTGAGCTATATCCCTGGCCCCACCTAATTATTTTCTAGTATGAGATGGAAGGCAGAAACTGCCATGTTATATTTTATAATCTAATGTTGTATACACTCACCATGTACACGTTTATATTATTAGGCCAGCTTGCACAAATACTGCTCCAAAAGATTAAAAAACAAAGGCAATGCAGATAAGGATTTTCTAGCATATATTTGTCCCATCATTTAGGAAAAGGAAATACTGGTGACCACAAAACTTTTAAAATAAAGAGGCCAAAAAGAGCAGGAAACTGCTGTGAGGGGTTCACCTGTGAGTAGGTACTAACTGTCATGTGGATTATCAAGTGGTCTTTTAACAGTGATCATTGTCATCAGTATATAGTGAGCTACAGGTTCATGCTTGTTAACCTTACCATGACTGTTCGATGTCGGCATGAATATCATTCCTGTTTTTCACAAAATGAAATCAAAGCTTAAAGATATTAAATGGCTTCCCCAAAGTCAACTACTAGAAGTGGCAGAACTAAGCCTCAAAATGGGTCTGTGAACACAAAAGGCTGGTTTACTCTTAATCTCTAGGAAAAGGCAAAGTGATTTCACTGACAGGGAAGTATTGTTACCAGAAGTGGGGTTTTACCCATTGCCTGGTATGAACATCTACCCCCATAATCTTGTCATTCAATTCATTTCTCACTTGGACTCAAATGTGGGTTATCTCCACCAGTGGCCTCTGCTCTTGCCCCTGTTAGCCATGGATCAAAACTCCACATACTTCCTCCACCAGCACTGTAAACCCTTGGGGCCACCAGCCAGCTACCCAGCCCTGCAGCAGCCTCGTAGTGCTGCTTGCACAGAAAACAGTTTCATCATAAATCAAAGCACCAACTTGAGTCATTTGTCCTTGTGACACTAGAATTAGGGCTTGTGTTGAAAGCATTCATTAATTTTCTCTGCTCCTGGCATTTTAATATTTCTAGCATAAATCTCCCAGGCTGCAGCACACAGGCCAGTCATTGACCTCAGTTTCAGCCACTGTTTGAGGTCTCCCCAAGGACCCCAAAGAAAGATTTGCATATTATCATATAAACTATATTTAACGTCAGACCATCCCAGATGGCACCTCCGTATGTTGTAAAACTCAGTCCAGTTTTTTTTTTTCACATAATGTAATAACAGGCAAAACTTTGTTTCAATTTTGCAGGGAGGACAGAGGGTTTATGTTGCAAAGCATATGATGTTTTCCTCCCAAAGTCTCACTGCCTATTCTAAACCTTTCTCTTCCACCTCAAGCCTCTGAGTCTCTGTGTGCACCTCGGTCACTCTCACTCTGTGTCTGCACCCAGACTCTCAGTCTCACTTGTATTCTAGTTCCTCACTCCACTCCTGTCTAGATCCCTTTCTTTTCTTTCCCCTGGTGCTATGGATTGAACCCAGGGCCTCATGCATGCTAAACACATGCTCTACCACTGAGCTACACCCCAGCCTGCCGGATCCTCTGTCTACCTGTTACTTCTCCATTAGCACACCCATGACCAGATTCCCTCTTCCTTAAGGTACAACTGAAAGGTAAGTTTTTTTTAACTTCTTTTTTTTTTTTTTTTTTTTTTTTTTTTTTTTTTTTGCGGTACTGGGGATCGAACTCAGGACCCTGCGCTTGCTAGGCAAGTGCTTATTCCACTGAGCTATATCCCCAGCCCCTGAAAGGTAAGTTTTTCATTTTTTTTTCCAAGCACTTTCTAAGTTATATGTTTAATTTGCTGTACAGGAGACAATGATTATATTCTAGTGGTTGCCAGCTAACTGAACAAATAGTCATTTATATTGTGAGTCTCAGGTGGGCAGGATTTTGTTCCTTGCTATCTAGGGTCTCCCCAGTTTTCTGTGGGTTTCTGTTGTTGCTGCTACTGTTTGTGGGGCAGCTGCATGTTAAAGCTGTCCTTCTGCCGAGATCCAGCCCCAGGGAGGAGTTTACATTTAGCTGTTTCTTAGTGTTAAGCATACATTTGACTCTCTCCATTTGTATTCTTGCTGGCATCCCTTTGGGATGAGGAGGAGCAGATACATCACGAGCTTGCTGGGGCTGAAGTACCAGCTCTAGCCAAAGATTATACTAATACACTCACATGTGTATAAGCCTTGCAGCCTGGACTTCATCATTGCAGAGCCTTCATAGCTAAATGACTTTGGCCAGAGCCCAGTAGGTCCGGGGTCTGCTCCCTCCTGACCACAGTGTGACCTGTGGTCACACAAAGCAACCACAAATCTGTTCTCTACCCGTCTCTCCTCCCCCATAAAAGGGACAGCTGTGGGGTGGTTGTACTCTGCTGGTGGCTCCCATTGCCCTTCACTACAGCCTCATACCTGGACAATTGAAAGACATATTGCAACTCCAGAACATAAGACTTATGGCTCAGCTGGAATCCTAGAGGCATGAAAAGCTTTTATTGTTAAACTTGTTTACAGTTTACCTATATTTTAAGTAATGGTTGCTCCCAAGTTCTTTTCCAACCTGCTGTTTATTAAGGGATGGGAATAAAAGAAAGATATGACATGATAAAACCATAGGTGACAACCTTAGCAGGCTCTGGGGGTTTTACACAAATTGCTCTAATAAATGAATCCATTAACTGAGTGAAATCAGGCATTAAACATAATGGAAATTTATGAGCTCTGCTTTTTGTTGCTATTTTCTTTTTGGTTGTCTGGAAAAGGATTAGCTCTGTGTGTTTTGGGAAATAGAGAAGATCAAGACCAGTGGACTGTAGGTCACCATTTGCACAGCCAGCCCCTGGGGATTTAAAGGAAGCAGATGATTTTCTGGATTGATCAGCAGAACCAAGGTGAGAGGCACATGCTTGGTTAGCCGTAGCCTCCGGAAGAGGTCCTGAACGCAGAAACATGAACAGTATGAAAAGCTTGCCCAGGAATACAGCGGCCACTTTTCAGTGTGGGGCAGCAAGAAACCACAGCATAGCCTTAGCTAGGCACTAACTGGCTCTGGGGACGTAGGTCCCACGCTCCTGCTGACGTCTTCCTCACCTCGATAACCCCACCCTACCTACTGCACAGAGAAGGGAGAAACAAGCGTGCTACTCACAAAAACACTTTGAAGGTGTAAAAATGTGCCCTAATATATGGCACATACAATAGTTGATTATGTTGAACTAGTTGAAGCCTAAAATGATCTATGTCTGCTGTAATTAAATGCTTATTTTAAGATAATTTTTCAACTGGTTTGAACATAGAGATTCTCCCTCCTCTACCTTTTTTTCTTTTTATGGTGCCAGAGATGGAACCCAGGGCCTCAGGCATGCTAAAGAAGCACTTGAGTGCTGAGCTATACCTTTAGCCCTGACAACAGCTTTTCCTTCCCTTTCAAACTTGGAAGAAATTAGCTAAGCCCTTACCCTCATTATTTAAGCCTCAAATATAGCAAAAGAGAGGAAGAAGGCAAAGGTAAACAGTGGTGATACCTGAGAGAATTCTTTTTTTTTTTTTTTTTGCGGTACTGGGGATCAAACTCAGGACCCTGCACTTGCTAGGCAAGTGCTTATTCCACTGAGCTATATCCCCAGCCCCTACCTGAGAGAATTCAAATTGTGGTTTCATACTTAGTTCTCAGCTTATCATCAGTTACTGAAGTGACATTTGTGAAAGTTGCCATTTCTGAGAGATATTTATGCTCAGCTGGGTTCTGCTGACTGAACTGGAAGGAAATACTTAGGGTTCTAAGAATCAAGGGAAGGTAAACACTGATGTTTATTTTTTGGCTGTTTTTAGCTCCTGTCACTACTTTTGAAGTGTAGGCTACCCACAAAGGAGGACATTTAACAGTGTGTAAAGCCAGTGAGGGTAGATGTGTGGGTATTTATTATACTCACATATAATTGGGTGCATCTTCAAACCCAGCATATACAAAACAGCACTTGTCTTTGGTTCCAAATAGGTTCCTAGTCCTTGCTGTCTGTCTCTATGAATAACATCACCCCAAAGCCTTAATTATTCCTTATAACAATTAGGAATAATTGTTAGTTAAATAATTGTTAAGTTAAATTAATTGTTAAATTGTTAACTTTAAATTACATTAAGTTAAATATGCATGCTAATTGTTAAGGGTAAAAGAAATAAAATAGAATGCATTCATTTCAACCAGCAAATGGCAGGGCTGGGGAGACGGGGTGAGTGAAAAACAATTTTAAAGTACTGTACTTAGCCAAAAGTATCCAGAAAGCAAAAGAGGAAAAGAATAGATAATTGTCAGAAATTACCTAAAATTAGGTGGTATATTAACTCTAATATATTTCTAAGTACAATAAATGTAAATGGGCTACCTTTGCTAGCTACTGGATTTTTTTAAAAATCCATCTATAATCTGAATACAAGAGATATATTAAAAATATAAGGATACAAAGAGATTAAAAGTATTGACAGTAAAAATGAACATGGTGGAACATGTAGTCCCAGCTATGAGGAGGATCAGACAGATGGATTGTTTGAGCCCACAAATCAATCTCTCTGTGTCTCTCCTCCCTTCTCTCTCTCCCTCCTTCTTCCTCCCACTCCTGCTGCTTCTCTCCCCATCTCCCTCTTTCCATCCATTTAGCAGTACTAGAGATCAAATGTAGGGCCTTCACACTGACCTACATCCCGAGCCCTTTATTTTATTTTTTTATTTTGAAACAGGGTCTTGCTAATTTGCCCAGGCTAGTCTTGAACTTATAGTCTCCCTGTGTATGACGGATTAACTAATGGTCAACTTGTAACACCCAGTTGAACTGAATCAGATAGTCCTGGGTGTGGAAGGCCACCTGAGGAATGTTGCCAACAGCAGAAAAGGAGAACGGGAGGAGAACATGATGAATAGAAAATTAATTCTGGAGAAGCTTGTCACGCTGGTTTTCCTGATAGGAACCCAGCTGTTCCCATTGTCAGAGTAGCTTAGGTCCTCACTGAAGACGGCTGTGGATCCCTTTAGGGAAGCTCTAATCCTTAACTTGAGCATTGCTTCCTGGCTGCAGGGCAGATCCCTCAGCCTGCTGGCACAGATCTTTCATCCCACTGGCACATACTTTCTAGCTTCTACCACTGGCCTTTGGGCCTTCCCAGTGCAGATCCTTGATACAGACTTGCATGAGACATTATCATGGGCTCTAGGTATTCAACTGGACTTGTGCAGGACATTGTCATGGGATCAAGGCCCTCAGATGAATTCTTTGGGTCTCTAGTGCATGGACAGATCTTTTGAACTTTTCTGCATTTGACTTTTTGGGTGATTATTTAAAAAAATCCTATAAATTATATGTCCTGTATTAAATCTTTTCCCTTGCAAATCCTGGCTACCATACTCTGTCAGCTTCTTAGAGTTCTGGGATTGCAGGTACATGCCACCATGCTCAGCATGAGTCCATGATTGAGGCAAGCTGGGAACATAGATCCTGTCTCCAAAAGCAAACAAAACCAGATAAATGATAACAAAAAATTAAAAGCTGGTATGGCTATATTAATATAAGACAAAATAGGCCTAAGGCAAAAATGAGTAAAAGTAAAAAGAATTATTGCATAATGATAAGTGGATAAAATGCAACAGAAAGATAAATTCCAAGCTTACATATCTCTGATGACATAGCCTCAGAATATATAAGGCAAGAATTGACAAGTCCGCATGATGGTAGGAGATTTGAACAGGCTTCTGTCATAAAGAGTAGAGCAAACCAGTGATTACAAACCTTTTGGAGACAAGTGCCCAAACTCTAACCCAGACTCACTTTTGGGTTATTTACCACAAATGCCAACACTGCAATTAAACCTGAATATTGAGGTTTTAATTAAGAAAAAACACCTCCTACATTATCGTCTTTTGTTTTAAACATAATGTGTGTGCCATAGGTTTGCCACCACTGAAGTAAACACACAACGTTTTAATGAGGATGCAAAAGATTGAAATACACAGCTAGCCAGCTTCGTGCATTCCTGAGAGAACCTGTACCCAACAATGAAGTGAACGCCCTTCCTTTCAAGGACAGATGGAACGGTGATCAGAATTCTGTAAGACTAGAACTGGTTCTGTAGACGAATTCGTTTCATTTAACTATGCTTTCTATAGAAGTCACTCCCGCCCATCCAGTTGGTAACAAGGCCTTTCACTTTTATCTTTTAATGTCTCCTAAAACTACTCCATCTCTTCATCCTCATCAGCACTGCCAGGGTGCGGACCCGAGGGCCCCTCTCACCTGCACTATCGCAGCACTGCTCCCTGTGGCCACTTCCAGCTCTGCTGCTGTGACCTTCCCCTCTTGAGAATCTGAAGATTCCTCCCCGGCCACCGTGCTTTGACAGGGTCAGTGGTCCTCTGCTGCCTTCAGACTCCTGCCCTGACCCACGCGGCTTTCATCATCTGCAGTCTGCCTAAGCTGGCTGCCTTTTCTCTTACTGGTTTCCTCTTATCTGTCTGTCCCCCGCCCCCATTCACCCAGGCCTTAACCCCAGTTCCTTCTGCTGCCCGCACTGTCCTTTCTTTCTCCTTTCCTCTACCCTACTGCTGTGGCCTGGCTAAGGCACACTCACTCTTCAGAATTTGGGCTCAGTTCCTCCTCCAGAAAGCCCCACCGTCCCCAGGCCCCCTCCACACCGTGACACACACTCGTTCAGACAGCTTGGCTCCCATGGGCTCCCTTGCAGTACGTCCTTTGCTCATGGCAGCAGAGGGTGTCATTGTCATCTGCCTTCCCTGCCTGGACCCTTCCCTGGCTTCCCAGTGCTCGGCAGTAGAGGCCAAAGCCTCTGGCAGGTCTGGCCCTTGCCTCCTCCCTGCCTTATCTCTTGCCGTACTCCCTGTGCAAGCGGGCTTTCCATCTCGAAATCACTACCCTCTCGGCCACCTGCCCCACACCGCCCTGTGTGGACCAGTAGTCCTTTCTCCGCCCGTCTGCTTCACTTGCCTAGTGAATTAATTTGCTGCAAATCTTAATTCAGTTGTTAATTCCTCACGAAAGTCTTACCTGACTTCCTTAACTGGCTCAGGTTCCTCCAGTGCTGGTAGGACCGTTAACATTGCTCCAGAGCCCTTGCATCTGTTTTTAATTACACATTTATGCCTGTGATTGTTTAATTAATGGCTGTCTTCATGAGCAGGCTGTCAGCTCCATGATCCTAGAAACCAATCTGTCTTGCTCACCATGGTATCCCAGTGCCTGGCAAAATGCCTGGCACCTAATGATAAATATTTGTTAAGAGAGTGAATGAATGTAATTTACCTATGCTTTGTTCATGATGATCTCCTTCATTAGTCTCTGAGGTCCTGAGACAGAAACTGCCTTTTTATTCTGCATCCAGCACTTGGCAAATACCTGCACAGAATCGGTAATCCTGTACATGCTTGTTGATTAAATAGCAGACTGGTCCCTTCTCAGAGCTCTAGCAGAGATGTATTATCAGGAGGCCCAATTAGAATGCGGTGTCCTGCAGGCATTGACAGAAATGCTAAGCCAATGCCTGTGCATTTAAATTGGGCTCAGACTCCTCCAGAATACCTGACCTTTGGTTATCAGTAGGCCCACTACCTGTTTCCATGCAGAACAAATATTTACTTACTTCTTCAAAGAAAATACTATTGGAATTTAGGGTCTCAGAAAGAAAAGGATCAGACCCCTTAGTCTTAGGTCTAATCTCCATAGCTGACCAAGAAAAAGATTTGTAGGGCCTGGAAAAACTATTCCAGGTTTTGTCATTTTAGCCTGGAAGCGCTGTCAGCTTGACAGGGACCCTCTGGCGGAGGAAAGTCTGCCTGAGGGGAGCAGACAGTGGGTTCTCCGCTCTTTGTACAGCTCTCCTGCGGCTTCGCTCTGTGATGTGGATATGGGCTGAGGGAGGTGCGTGGCCTTGGTGGCTGACATGCCAGCATGCTACCTCCATGCCAGCTCTGTCCTGTGAGCTGAAATTCACTTTCCTAAACTGAGGGTAAACTGTGGACTTGAGTACAGGATGGACTTGATTGTGGCATGCAAGAGATAGCTCCTACAGGGTCACGAAAGCCTGGAAAGCAAGGAATTGCTGCTGGCTGTTACACCATTAGTTTGAAATCAATTCTGGTGAAAGTATTTATACTACAGAAATTGGCAAATGCTGTATTTTTTTACATTCTTTTTTTCTTTTTTTTTCTCCCTCTGGTGGCTGTATTACCAGCATGCTTCTAGGCTTGGGTTTAAATCCTGACCGGGCACTCATTAGTATATTACTCATTCTCACAGAGCCTCAGTTTTCTCATCTGCACAATGGGGCTCCATAACTGTAGCTACTACACTGTCTCTGTATTAAATGAAAATGCACACAGAGCACTAAGCCCAGAACTAGCAAGTTTGCATTCAGTAGGTGTTGTTAGTTTTGCCAATTACCTCTGCTGTTGATCTAGAACCCGACATAGTACTATTTAACAATATTTGAAAAATACCATTTTCTGGGTGATAAGTTAGATTTCTTCATCACTTATGTGCAGTGATGCTGTCTTCTCGTTTGCTTTGTTGCACAACATGAAACATGAGAGATGCATTCTCAGAGTATTTCACAAGTCTGCACATCTTCCTGTCCGGGATGACAGATAACCTAGGGGTGAATCATCTTCCCGTCCTACTCTTTAGGAACTTTTAATGGTAAAGAATCCTTCGGCCACTGAGCATAAACTCGGACATGTCAGGCTTCCAGAATCAACTATTTCCGGGAGATCGAGATGTCAGCAGTCATTACAGAATGCTGCACATGTCTTGGAAATTTAAACAAGAAGGGGAGGAGAGGGGAGGGGAGGGGAGGGGAGGGGAGGTCTGAAATTCCTATTACAAAATTCTGAACTCCAAAAGGCTCTGAAAACTACAAATTCTTTCATAACTCAGCTATGGCAACACCTGACGCAAACTGACCTGAGACTATTTCAAGTCTTTATTTACACATTTTGTATTAATAGGTACATAATCTGACGCAGAATTACTAACATATGTACCCTAGGGCACACCCCCGAACCTACTGGTGCCGCCTCATAATCTATTATATATGAGCCACACTGCCCTTGTACAATCCCCAGAGTTCTAGGTTCCAAAACATATCTAGCCCAAGGTTTTCAAATACAAGAATAGGGGCTGGCAGTAGAAATCAGTGTCTGCCTTTCAGAAGTCTACAGTCTAGCCATACTCACCTCATCAAGCCACACTTCAGATGGAACAAGGGCCTAAATGCTTGGACCAGGCATAGCTAACAGGAAGTGGGGTGTATTAATCTATCCAGGTGGACCAGCCCATTCCCCATCTTAGCTCTCAGACTCCTTAATGAAGAGCAGAGAAAAATAAGCAGACTCACATGCATGTCCCCAAGGGTGGCCTCCAATACCCTTTACGTCTTCCCTCAGTTTGTGATCTTTTATACTCAGCAGTCTGGCATATCCATTCCCAAAATACATCCCTGCCGTAGGAGCAGAGATAAAGGTCAGGAATTCTTTGGAGTGCTCACAGAAAACGGTGTGCACTCCGAGAGGAAACACAGAGTGCACCCTGGCACAGCAGCGTGCTCTACTGGCCGTGGTTCTGTCTGAACAGCCCAAGTGGAGGCTCTGAGCCGTGCTGGAGACCTGTGTGCGTCTTAACGGAAATCTCTTTCCTGCAGCCTGATGCATTAAAGCCCAGGGCTTCCAGCCAGATGTAAAGTGATTCTGCAGGACCTGTCAGCCCTCACGCCCCTTCCTTTAACCTTCTCTTACTGATGTGCCTCCAAAAATCCTTTTAATCTCTTGTGCAAGTTACAATCTCCAGAAGCAGCCCAGCAAGGACATTCCTTTTTCAAAGTCAGCCAACTTCCAGCTTCTAGGAAGATGATCTATTCGCTGGATCTATTTTTTTTTTTATTCCTTCCTGACCTAGAAAATTTAGCTTCTCCGAACTCAGTCTTTTCAAAGTGCATTTGTTATCTGCTTAGCAATGCTCAGGGCTTGCCCCACCATATGTTACTCAACAGCTTGCTCTGGATAGCCCATAAATAATAGAATGTGTCCATAAATAATAAAGCAGCAATCATTTCTTGAACCTGTACTATATACCAGGCTGTAAGTATGTTGTATGCATTATTTTATTAATCTTCAAAGAAATTCTGGTAGAAGGGCATTGACTTTTTTTGTTTTGTCTGGGTGATAAATGACTAGAGCGAAACTTTCGGTGCAGTTGCACCGTTTCTGCGTCTGAAAGTATATGTAACAGAAAAGAGAGGTGTGCAGAATAGAATCCATCACTGCTTCCTTCGCCCCCTCCTTTACAGCTGAAGACACGGAAGCTCAGAGAGTCTTAGTCGTTTGTTGAGGTTGTACAGAATAAATGTTAGAGCTGAGATCTGCAGGTTGGGTTTTCTGACTTGAGTCCCTGCATCAGAGTGAACAAGAGAGAATGCATGCTGTCAGAGCTGAGAGCACTTTCACCTTCTCTGTGCTCTTTGCCCCGTCAGTTCGTGTCACTTGTAAAGCCTCCTTGACAGTGTGTGGAAGGAGGTGTTGTTTTCACTCAAATGGCACCTGTGTGACCATGTCTCCCAACAATCTGTCCCCTTCTGCAGCCGGGCAGTGGCCACCACCAGTGCTTTTCTGGTTGTCACTCTGATGCCCCCAGTATGCATTATCTCTAAACTGTCCCCAGAGTCTCATGGGTGTGGAAGGTGATGAGGCCGTGAGGGTGCTGTGCTCACTGGTGGATTTCTCTGTTGATGAGTTCATAGCCAAATGTGCTGTTAGCAGGTTGGGCTTGGTTGGAAGAGCTGGGTTAGTTGTGGGGGGGGACCTGGAGTGGTGCCTTCTTGTCCCCGACTCCTCCTTCTCTCCCTGCTTCCAGCTCCCATGGGTTGAGCGCCATTTCCTCCACCACATCCCTCTGCCATCCTTTCTGCTTTGGAGCCTGGCACCATAGACTGAAGCTTCTGAAACTGTAAGTCAAAATCAGCTGCACTAAATTGTGTCCGGCGATGAGAAAGTGACTATGGCAACCCCTCAAGGTGCCCAGCATCGTGCGGGGCCTTCTTAACCCTTGTCAGGGCTGTTATTTGCCCTTGCTGAGAAGGGTCAAGTGAGGCCAGAAGCTACTGCTTGCCATGAAAACCACTGCAGACTGGTTTCCTCTGAAAGGCCCACAAGATGAAGTATTCACAAGCTGAGAGTTAGAGACCTGGATTTTGGTTTCTGCGATGACATTAACTTTTTATATGACTAACAAGTCACTTAACCTTTCAGACTCCCAGTTGTCTCATCTGTAAAAGGAAGCTGTTAACAATGTGGGTCTCAGGATGGGGATATAGTTAGCGTGCACGAGGCCCTGGGTTCCATCCCCAGCACCACCCTAAAAAAGAAAAGCAAAAGAGTACCAGGCTTGCCATGGGACCAAGAAGAAAGAATAGAACAAGGCCTGAGAAGGACCTTGCATAATAGTCATTTCCGGAAAGTGACAGGTATTGTTATTGTTAAGTAGAGCCTGTGTCTTTAGTACATTCATTACTTGAATTTTTAAGGGTTTCCCAGAGCATTTGATGAGCAAGCAAGCTGTTCAGGTGGGTGTGGTCTAGACATGACTTCGAGGACTGTGTACTCACTTTGTATCTTCCTATGGGCTACGCGAACATCTCTTCTCTCCTGCCAAGACAACTGTGATGCAAAGAGGCTGAAAAGCTTGTCAAAACAAATCTGCAGCTTAGCCAGAAATGAAACCCTTAGTCCCAAGACTTCAGTTTATAACCTTTAGTCTCTTCTCTGTTAGGTGGCTTCATTTCCAAGGGGCCCCAGCTACTCAAAATACCAACAAATGAAAAGGACAAAACTCACATTTTTACCAGGCGGGTGACACCCAGGCAGCTCTGGAAGGAGGGTTAGCAGTCGCAGCACGCAGCTCTGTGTTTAAGGTGCCTGGGTATGAAGGAGGAATATAAACACCTCAGAGCTCATTTCACATGTCAGAGTCTATTCTGGATCCTGAAAGGGGGCCATGGGCACCCAGCTGTGCCCTGAGAGCTCTATCCTGCCGAGCTGTCCAAAAGCATGCAGGAAGCAGGCGGCAGGGCAGGGCACAGGGTTTGCGAGGGACCCACTGGGTGTCACACTCAAAGGACAGGAAAAGAATAGTCACTTGCCTCAGTACCAGCCTTGAGGGCCCAGTTTTTCTCAGGGTCTGCATTCGGACAATATAAAACATGTTCTCCTTTGCATTCTTTCTTTCTAAGGACTTCGGCTATTTTTAGAGATTTCACACGTTTGCCAACTCTCCTTGGCCCCATACCAAGAGTCCAAAAGCAACTGTCCTCCTCCTTGCACCATGTGCCCTATCTCGATGCCACTGGTGACTCCCCTGGCCCTGTGACCGTGTCACTGCTTTCCATACAGAGGTCCCCACACAGCCCTAGCTGTTGGTTAGAACCAAGTGCGTTTTATGGGAGATGGAGCAATACAACTGTGGGCCCTGGGGAATGACTAGTGTTGAATAAGAGATGAAAGCGCTTGGAAGCACCGGGCGAGGTGGCGCACGCCTGTAATCCCAGCACTCGGGAGGCTGAGGCAGGAGAATCATTGTGAGTTGGAGACCAGCCTGGGCTACAAAGTGAGCTCAAGACCAGCCTGAACTGCATAGCGAGACCCTGCCTCAAAAAGACAAAAAAAAAAAAAAAAAAGAAGAAAGAAAGTAAGTACTTGGAAGTGAGTTAAAATCTGGTATCTGGTATCCAAAGAGCTAACCTGAGAGATAAGTTTGCCCTGGTATCTCATGTCTCTGAGAAGGTACACAGTGTAGTCCAAATGCCATTTCTCAGAACAAGGTAGGCACGGATAACCAGGGCACTGCACGTATCCCCAGGAGAGCTCTTTCCCGAGAGACGCTTCAATCCTGGCAGGGTGCCCGCAGCGTAGTTTGTGCCTATCCCTTCAGCGTATCAGCACTTCCCTCCTCCTTTGCTCTTTTTCATCTGACCTTTCACAGCCGTTCATCTCCGTCAGCATCCACAGCCCCACTCATGCCTTACAGATCAAAGGGCCATGAGGTTGGGTGCGGCTGTTGAAAAAAGGGCGAAACTGTAAGGTATTAGCCTCTGAAAGTAGATTAGGCAACAAGAAGTAAGGAGAGATGTCAGAGTGACTTCGTCCTCCTGCTATCTTTCTGCACATAATTCTTTTCTGAAAAGGTCTACATTCCTCAGCTCCTCCTTGACTTTGTCAGGTTCAAGGGGTCCTTCTGGGATGTGATAAATCTAAACCTTTAGATAGGCCCACGCGCCATAGCAGACAGAAAGCAGAACATCTCCTGGTGCTCTGCTGGTACTGTATCCTTGATTCCTCACTACTGTAACCTTCTTATACATCTGTTCTTGCAGAAAATAAATGGATAAATGGATGTGGCTTTTAGGAATTGTCTTTCACTGGGCATGACGGTGCACACCTGTAATCCCAGCACTCAGGAGGCTGAGGCAGGAGGATTGCTATGAATTCAAGGCCAGCCTGAGCTGCATAGTAAGTTCAAGACTACCATAGTCTTGCCAGAACTACATAGCAAGACCCTGTCTCAAAAAAAAAAAAAAGCAAACTAAAACTTATTCTCCGTGGGAGTAGGTCATTAGGCTGTGATATTTAACATTGCCTAGGGAGTCTGATGGATTTGATTTGCAAAACTCCTTATTAATGCCAAGATTCTTCAGGCAGGGCGTCTGCCTCCCTGAGCCTAATTCTGTAGGGCCTGCCTTGTTTAAGGAAGCACCCATTTCCCTGTATTCTATCTCAAATCGAAATACGTTTCATTCCTGACGTTTGTGGTACTTTACACTTTCATTTACTTGTTTGTTTGTTTGTTCCTGCCTCTTGGGGGGTCTCTGTGTCTTTCTCTGCCTCTGTCTCTCTCTGTCTCTCTCTCGCGCACACACACACACACACACACACACACCTCACTGTGGTCCATGTCAGGGTTGTTTTGCTCATGTTATATTATCATCACCGTTTCCCTGGCTTTCAAAAATTATTCGGTTTGTTATTCATTACGGATATTTTATATCATATTGGATTTTTGAAAAATACTGTGTTAAAATATTCAGCTTTTACCTAAAGTGACTGCTGCCCTCATCTCACCCCAGTCCCAGCCCGGTGACTGGTCGGCTTCTCTGAGGTCCGCTCACCGAGCCCTCCGACGGCAGCCGGGGGCTATCAGACCTGTGTATTCACCGCCACCTTCCCCATTAGCTGTGACCAAGTCCGCTGTCACCATAAGTGCTGCCTTCTAAAAAGCCGTCTCGTTTATCACTGGTCCCTCCTGACATTTTAATACACAGAGCCAGAAAGATCTCTTAAGATCTGTATCATATTGGTCACTCACTGACTCAAAACCTTCCATGGCTTTCTTATTTATTTATTTATTTATTTATTTTTTTAAATTTTATTTTAAAGACAAAAGAATGGAGACATATGAACCAGAATAAGCCATAAATAATACAGAAAATACAAAATTATACAGAATATAGTAGGGAATTAGCACTGGATGTTGTATTACATAATGTTATCTTTGCATTAGTTAACACAAAAACATTAAAGGAAATACCAAATTATAGAGAAGATAGTAGGGAATTTGCACTGGATGCCGTATAATATAAAGTTATCTTCACTTCTGTTAATACAAAAACGATTGAGGAAATACAGAATTATAGAGAACATAGAAGGGAATTAGCTCTGGATGCTGTCCTACATAATGTTACCTTCACCTTTGTTACTCAGTTACACAGACATGGCCCATTTGATCATTCAATTTTTCTCCTCCCTCATCTCCGTTGCCCTACCACTCAATCAGTCATCTTCCCTGTGATAATAGCTGTAAATAATAACTCCTGGGTTTATCTATACCCCTGGACTCTCGCCTTGGGAAGAGATATAGCTGCCTCAGACTATACTATGACATACATGGGTATATACAAACTGCCATGGTCGGAGGTGGAAAAGCACATATGCTCACAGCCGACCGCCCAGCTCCACCCCATCGCCGTGCTATGGGTGGGGGTGGGTCCAGTCCGTGAGGTGCCCTTCAGTGGGGCCCTCAGTGGAGCAGCTGTGGGGCCCACTGTGGAGCAGCTGCAGGGCCCTCAGCGGAGCAGCCGTGTCCATGGCTTTCGATCCTGTAAAGCGAAATACAAATCCTTACTGTGGCCCACAAATCCCTGACAGGTCCAGCCTTCTTTCACGTTCCTCCCTGTGTCTTCAAGCTACCTTACCTACTCTTGGATCACTGAGCTCATCATCTCCTCCTCCAATCCACTGCCTTCCTATAAATTGCTCTCTTTCCAGCATACCCTTCCTGGTCAGGGCAACTCACTTTTCAGATAGTGGCTGAACGCCACCACCTCAGAGCTGTTCGCTGACCTCCCCACCTGAGCTCGCCGCACCTCCCCTGTTCACTCCCGTCGCTTCCTGTTCTGTTCTTTCCCAACGCTGAGCTGTCACTTGTGATCCGTTACACATCCACCTCTGTGAGGCCTCGCTTGAGGTGTTTCTGCTTCCTTAGGCGACAAGCCCCTGGGGGCAGAAGCCGTGCTTCCCCACCTTTCCTCCCCAGTCCTCAGACCTGGGGGACGCAGAGGAGCACCTCCAGGATTTGTTAAGCGGCAGAGAGAGATGAAAGGAGGAGAGAAGAGAAGGAAGAAGGGGCCGGGAGTAAGAGTCACTAAAAGAATTTTTGAGATGGCAAATTCTTGACCTAAGGACTCTGCCACACAACAAAGGGCTTTTGTGTGCCATTCTGCTCCCTGTTGGAATGAACTTTGCTCTTCTAAAGCAAGTGTTTTTCCTCTAGATTATTTTTATAGAAAAAAGTGAAGCAAATATAGAGATAATTATCAATTCCCACTCAACTCCCTGTTCCCTATCACCAACATCCTCCTGGGAACCTGCTGCAAAATTCCTGGGAACCACAGGAAATAAATCCACTAACCACTTGAAATGGTCATGCAAAAATAGACCAGACTTGACCTTCTTCCTGTGGAAGGGCCTCTTTCCTCAGGGCAAACATTACAAAGAAATTTTATCTGCTTTTAGCCTCCCTCTTCTGTCATTCTTGTGGAGGATTTATCTGGATGGACTCAGATTCCTGTTTTGAAATTATCCCTCTCCCCCACCGCTGCCACTGCTGGGTCATCATTTGAGCAAATGGACCGTTTATTATTTCTATGCCGTTGCTTGTATATGGAAATAATAAGATGGGCAGATATCGAGGCCTGGGGGCTCCTGAGGTACTGCAGAGCACAGACCTTCCAGGAGGGCTTCTTTTGTGCTGACCAGGGTCATCACTTTCCCTAGACTGCAGTCTCCATCGCTTTTATTACTATCCTGCCATCAAATTCCTTACTATGAGCTTCTACTTCAGTTACTGACGAGCAGTTTTACTTCAATTTAATTTCCTCATTTAAAGGAAGCTGGCTTTCTGTAGCATAATTGCAAAAACTTCCCACGCATCATAGAAGGCCGCCAGAAAGCTAAGTTCCGTGAGGACAGCAGTGCCACTGACCTCACCTCCGAGGCTGTCTCTGGGCTTCTGGGCTTTCTTGGTTACAAAGAGAGAACAGTAGTTCTGGAGGAGAGAAAACATAATTGTCCTAATGATTTAAGGAGGCATACAAGGCAGTGTCCTTTCTCTGGGCACTGTTATTGAAAGATATTTCTCAGTGCCATTCTGACATTGTCCCGTACCATAGGTACCTGCCCTGCACTTGGGAAAGGGGGCTGGTGTTAGGAGCCCCCTAAATGGCTGGAGTTTTACTGTTCTATCAGTTCAACAAATAAGCAGTCCCCCACTTAGAAGCCCTTAACGATAAGGGGGTAATAGAAAAATGACAAAATACAGATAAATGACAATAAAAGGATTTTAAAAATTGTATATCATTGCTGGGTATGGTGGTACACTCCTGGAATCCCAGCACTCTGGGAGGCTGAGGCAAGAGGATCACAAATTTGAGCCCAGCCTGGACAACTTAGTGACTTTGCAAGACCCTCCGTCAAAATGAAAAATAAAAGAGAGCTGGGGATGAAGGTCCTTGGTTCAATCTTCTGTACTGCCAAAAAAAAAATTATATGATCATATCTACCAGATGAACTTCAGTTAATGTTTCTGTTTTACTTATGTGAACATTTTACAAAGCAGAATGATATATTTGTGTATTTATATAAAGACATGTTTATGTGTTATAAATACATTCATATTATAAAGCAATTGTGCGGTTGTATATAATTATTATTTATGCCATTTTATAATCTGACCTAACATGTCAGGAATTTTTCCTCATTAATAAACAAAGGGACATCTCCATTTGTAGTGGCTATCTAGGATTCCATTATGAGGACATGCAAAACTGTGTTACCTAATCCTCTATTGTTGGACAGTTAGGTTGTTTATTATCTACCCCATTTATAAATAAAACTGTTGGAGGCATCCCTGCATGCTATCCCATTATCTCCCTAGGGAGAATTTATGGAAATGACTCATTGGGGAAAAAAACCTGTGTATTTTGTTAAGGTTTTTACTCAAAATTTTCAGAAAGTCTGTACCTATTATAGGCTTTAATTCCATTTTTTTCCTCCTTGATTTATCTGTACTTCCTTTCTGATTTGTACATCTGCTCTTTAAGGAAGAGGAGAAATTAATTTCAAAGTTTCAGATCTGCTCACTTTGGTTTCAAAATGAGCAATGTAAAATGGAGGCTTTGTTCCTGCATCTAAAATTGCTCTGAGGACAGTAAGGGTTGTGGGGTTCCAGGGCACCTGCTCCTCGGTGTGTTACCCTCCCTGAGGGTGTGTGCACAGCCGCATGCCCAGGCTGCGGGACCAGATGCCTGACAAACACAGCCCTCTGGCTGAGGCTTTGGCCCCAGACTCTGAAGACACTTGAGTCCTTTGCTGTACCGCCTCCTTCTTCAGCTCTGATTTCCATGTAAAGCTCAGCTCCTGACTCTTTTTTTGTTTACTTATTCTTTTTGATTGACAGATATGAATTGTGCTTGTTTATGGCGTGTGGTGTGATAGTGCAACACGGGTAGGCAGTGTGTAGTGCTCAAGTTGGGCTCATTGGAGTTCCATCTCCTTATCCAGGTGTGTGGAATCTTCAGACCCCTCTCTTCTCTCCCAACTTCTGGTCCCTCTTCTACTCTTTGCCTCTTCAAACACACCTCTTCTGGGCATCTCCAGGCATTGAGACCTCTTTTCAGTCCAGACCTTTCATAAAATCAGCAATAAATGGTGCCTGTATCCCTTTGATCTGCTATAAATCTGTACACTATTTTTGAAGAAGACCACGTCCCCCACTTTTTAAATGTGGAGCTTTGTGCCTGGCCTGAGCACAGTGTATTGAAGGCACTCCATGAATTCTGGCTGGAAGAGGGACCGTGTGAGTCTCCTAGGCTGGAGTAAGCCCACACAGCCAGGTAAGGACAATAGACGGCTGAGAATTGTTGCAAGCATTGCAAATGATGTCTGTCCTCGTTCTTAACTTTCAAGACAAGGGCACTGGCTGTGACTTAGACCCCTCCCCACTGACAGGCATGTGGCTACACACAAGTGGCTTAGCCTCTCTGCTGTTTCCTCACATGGGTTGTACTTCTTACAGAGTGGCTGGAGAGGTCCAGTTTAATCACATCACATACAGGGAACAGCACAAAGCCCCGCTTCTGATAGGCCCACCACACACAGCAGTGTAGCATCAAGGCCTTTGTATTTTGGGAATTCACAACATGGTGGAGACAGAAACTGACTCCCGTGCGCCTCCATGGGCTGCTGAGAAAGGGGACTGATTCACTTTTCTAAAAGTGTGCTTGTCCCCTCCCCCACACCCATGTGGGAGGGAAAATAGTGACTTCGGTTACAGCCTTTCCCACTAAGAATCTTAGTATGAAATCTCTGCACCAAAGAGCCTGCCAAAGAATTAACCGAAACTGCACAGCACTCAAGGCGATTGCTCATTGCTGCATAGAGCTATGTCGTTTGTACTTTTCCTTTTGACTTTCTTACGCATTTTCCATTTAACTGTAAGCATCAGAAGGCAGAGAGCATACTCTAATGGCTTAGACTGGGATCTCTGGAGTCCCAAGGACCTGGCTTCTAGTCTGCCTCTGTACGAACTTGTTTGGTGACTGGGCAACGTCTTTTTTTTTTTTTGAGACAGGGTCTCACTATGTAGTTCAGGCTGGTCTTGAACTCATGGTGATCCTCCTGCCTCAGAGTGCTGGGATTTCAGGTGTGCACCACCACGCCTGGCATGAGCAACTTCTTTTTCCCTGTGTTTTTGTTTCCTGATGTGTATAACAAGGGTACTAGTAAGGCCTTTTAGGGTAGTTAGGATTTGTGAGATGATACATGTGAAATACAGCGCACACTGAGTTACCATCACTGTCTTGCCCAGCTCCATTGCTGGAACCTTTCTGTTGTACCTAGTGCTGGTCCTTGCCCAAGGGGTCAGGTCAGTCCGTGTCACGTGACTCTGGCTGTCAGTACCCTTTCTCGTATCTCAAGACAGGGGAAAGCAGTTCAGCCAAGAGGGAGGCTTGAGCTTGATTATCTCTGCATTTAGAGTCCCTGAAATACCTCCAAGTCTACTCTCCTTGTTTTCCTTAATAGCAGTAGCCCAGGGGACACGGCCCATTTTGACGTGTTTATTTTTTCTCTTTTTTTCCATTACTCATTTTTCCTTTACTGAATTGTTGTTTGTTGCTACTGGAGGAGGAACGTAAAACGGCAGTGAAGCGGAAAAAGCAGAGCTCTCCTGGCCCTGTTGGGCACCTAGGGTCTGGCCCGCTGATCATGGTAGCGGCTGGGGGAAAGCCCAGATTTCTTTGCACTGAGCCAAAAACCAAATTAATGGGCTCATCACAACACATACAGCCCAGATGCAGTGAAATCACAGCTCCGGGGAGAGGCAGTCCGGTGGCTCGGAATTGCAATGTGAGGTCCTGTTACATTTTGGCTTCTCTCTGCCTCTTGCTTTATTTGGTAAAGTTGGTCTTAACTGTTCAACTATCTGAACTCCTATGCAATGATCTGACACATTTAATGAGCCCCTGCGGGGACAAGACAGGAGGAATAGAGTGGAGAACAAGACAGGCATAGTGACGCGTTTCGAAGTTTGAATTCTATTGGGAAGAGCCCCTCATACAAGGGATTCAGGATTAACTGCTGCAGTGATGAAGCACAGGATGTGGTGAGGGCTACAAAGGGAGGGAAGTGGGAAGGCTTCCTGGACAAAAGCTTTTATGCTGCTAGCGCATTAGGAGGGTGAAAAGCATGCACAAAGGTCTTCAGTCCAGAAAAAGTATGTTTCATTTGGGGAACAGCAAAGACCCCCATCATGGATGGGGACAGAAGGCTGTGTCTGGGTAGCTGGCAGGGCCAGGCCACTCAGAGCCCTGCAGGCGTTTATCTGAAGGTCTTGGGGAACCACTGGACAGCTTAGGCTGAGGAATGACGTCATCAGATTGGCATTTGGAAAATGTCGGCGTGGCTGCTGGTGGAGCAAAGGGTGAAAGGCAGAGCAAGTAAAGTACCTGCAGTGGCCAAGGAGGCGGGATGGGAGCCTGTGAGCTGCATGTGCGGTGTGGGCCAAAGGCGGGGTTGCCCTTCACAGCTCCCTGCCAAGATGACTTGGGATATTGCCCCTGCAGCCTTCTCTGAAAGGGACAGTGGTACTTAGTGTGTGGAACGAGAGATGAGCTAAACACATATCCCCACACTGAATGCACAGCAACTATACTTCCATATGCGATGGTGCTGCTTTGGGAACATGGGGCTCACTGATCCTCAGTGGTGGATTTAGCTGTGAGGCCCATGATGTCTCCAGACTTGACACCTAATATTGGGGAGGGAGGGATTCCCCCATTGCCTGCTGTGCCAGACTGGAAACTCAGGGCTGTTGTCTGTTCTTATTCATCCTGTCCTAGACTGACCAGTGACTGGACAAAGCCTCTCTCCCTCAGCAGTGTGAGTATGGCCTCAAGAACTGGGTTTCCAGGTCACGACACTATAATTCACACAGTCTAGGAGATGGTGTCATTTCTGGGAGGCTGAAGGGCAAGACAACATGAGAGGAGGCAAAGGGCCAGCTGGCTTTCCAGATGCTTCTGTGGGGCTTTGTGAGGTCTGAGGAGAGGGCTGAGACTTCCTGCCAGGCCTTTGTGCATCTACTCGAACACCAAGAATCTGCTATGCTATGGGGCCCTCTCAGAGGGTAAGCAAACTGACAGAACTTAAATTCTAGCCATTTACCAGGACCCACTCTGCCTCTAAGCTCTCCTCTGCTTTCTATTGAAGAAGGAACCCACCAGTGGCCTCAAGCAGGAGTGAACTTTAAGTTCTTAAAGGTGCCAAGTTTGCCCTCACCTCCAGGCCTATGAATTGGCTTTTCCCTTACCCTAGACCTTTCCTTACTAACCTTGCCACCACTCCCATCTGCCCCGGAAAAACGGTATTTCTACTTCTCTCACACATAACCTCAGAGTAGGCCTTATGCAATTCACTTATCTCTTTTCCCTTTTGCTGCCTTAGGGCAGAATCTGTGTCAGTCTTGCTCAGCTTTTTATCCGTAGTGTCTAGCACATTCCTGGCATATAAGATGTGCTGAATAAATGTTGATTCCCACCATATACAAAGGTCAACTAAAAATGGATTGAGATCTTACATTTGACTGGAAACTGTAAAACTACTAGAAGAAAACACATGGCAGGCTGGGGATATAACTCTGGGTATAAGTACTTGTCTGGCAAGCCTGAGGTCGTGAGTTCAATTCCCAGAGCCAAAAAAAATCACATGGGAAGAGGTTCTTGACATTGGTCTGAGCAATGATTTTTTGCATATAATCCTGAAAGTATAGACAATGAAAAAAATAGACAAATAGGATTGTATCAGACTAAAAAGATTCTGCACAACATAGGGAATGATCAACAGAATGAAGAGATAACCACAGAGTGGGAGATTTGTAAACCACATACCTGATAAAGAATTAATATCCAAAATATATAAGGAACCCAACTCAGTAAGAAAACAACCCAATTTAAAAGTGGGCAAAGGACCTGAATAGACAATCCTCAAAAGATACACTGAGAACCAATGAGTGAATAAAAAAAAACCCTTCCACATCACTAGTCATTAGCGAAACACAAATTGAAACCACAATGGGATATCATCTCACACTTGTTAGAATAGCTATTACTTACAAAGACCAAAGCTAGCAAGTGTCGGTGAAGATATGTAAGAAGGAACCCTGTGCACTACTGGTGAAAATGTGAAAGCCACTCAGTCATTCTAGAAAGTAGTAGAGAGGTCCCTGGAATACTTAAATAGAGAACTACCACAGGATCCCACCGCTGGGCGTATGTGCAGAGAATTGAAATCAGTGTCTCAGACAGATATCTACATTGTGATGTAGTTTACCTTGTGGCTCCCGAGGCAGCCACTGATGCAGGAGTAGTGAAGGAGATGTAAGGCCCTGAGAGGACAGAAGTAACTAAGAAAAGCCAAGCTCCTGCCTTTGTTGTCTATTTTTATTCCTACAGGGCAGATGTTCTGTTTTTAAAAAGTGAGTAAGAGCATCAGAAATGGTGCTGTTGCCTCAGGCTCCAGCTGAAACGAGGCAGTGGGTGCAGAGGGAGGAGGGCAACAGGAGAGAGAGTGGCCCGGGGGGGGGCTCTCGGAGAGTGAGCAGAGATCTTTGATGATGAGCAGAAACTTGCCGAATGCGATCAGAGGTGGGTACGGAAACACAGGCATCTACACCTGTCTTACCAACTGGGAGCTGTGGTCCTTATAAGCAACAGTGCAAAATGAACTTTAAAAGTTAGATTTTTTAATAGATAAGCAACTTCTCCAGACTTCCTCCTGCTGAGCACATAGCCAACTCACCCTCCTCTCCTCAGCCCCCAAACGGTGACAAGTGTAGGTGCTGGCCCCAGGAGGCTGGAGCCGTTTTCTTTCCGTAAGAGTGTGTGTGTGTAGGCTGTGACAGCTGGAAGTGATAAAGCAAGTGTAGAAATCTGCATTGTCTCTTCCCCTCTCTCCTCTATTCCTTACTGTAAAAGACCCTTGCCCACCTGTACACGATGAGATGGTGATTTGAGACAAATGGGCCCCTCCATTTCCTTGGGGCTAGCTTTGCACAAATCTTTTCTCCTTTTGACCAAAATAAACGGCCTCCTTTGATTTGGTCTGCAGCAAACAAACCAACTCTGCGCAGAGGAACCTAAGTAGCCAGTAACATCACGGGGAAGTGCTGGCAGGTTTTAGAGAGGAAACTGCAGGATGCCAGCCCTTCTTTCAGTTGTCATCCCAGAGTGGACAAGAGACTCAGAATAATCCACTGGTTGCTGGGGCTCCAGGAGTTAATAATATAATCTTTTTTTAAAAAGACAAATGCTTCTCAAGGGGTCACCGGTGCCTCCATGCTGAACCTGTCCTGATCCCTACAAAGCCAAATTCACTGCTTTCTCTACGGCATCCTGTGTAGCTGTTTGTGGCAGCCACTGCTTTCTTACCCTACAATTATAGTTATTTGTATCCTGTCTCAGGCTCCCCAGTGAACCTTCACCCCCTCTTGGGCAGGATTTGGGTCCTGTGTACGCCTGTCCCTTAAAGACATGCACTCTCACATGCACTTCACAGATACCTGCTGGATATTTATTGATCCTTATGACAAAGAATAATGAGGGTTTCTGGCTAATACTTTGGAGATGCATCTATTATAAAAAAGAGAGGAGTTCTGATGTAAGCAAAGAGAAAGCGCTTTGGAGCACAGAGACCCTATTGATGGTTCTTCCAGTGGAAGATATTGAATCCTCTTAAGACTTTCCAATGGAAATGGCCAGGATAAGAAAAGAAATTATAACGGCCACTAAAAAGGGAAGAGAAAGAAGAACTGATTACCCATTGTCCTGTTATGGTCTTGGTAGTGGTAAAAGCCATTAGAATGTATCTTGCATTCTCCCTGAAACTCTGCACCACAAATGTCCAGGTTTGCATTAAGACTTCTGATGTCTGATTGGTTAGTTGGTTTATTTACGGTTTGGTTGGGTTTCTTGTCTTCTTGTGTTTTCTGCATCATTTCCTTTTCTGAGGGGGCTTATTTTTCTGTACATAAACCATATTTTGTTCTGAAGAATTTAGACTTAAACAACTAGAATGCATTTTTTGTTGTTTAGTACTTTTGAAGCTGAATTAATGTTTAAAACTTCCATTTTTAAATGGAAACTTGGGTCACTCTTGAAAATGTAAAACCAGGAGCTGGGGATATAGCTCAGTGGAATAAGTGCCTCCCTAGCAAGTGCAGGTGCTGAGTTCAATCCCCAGTACCGCAAAAAAAAAAAAAAAAAAGTGTAAAACCAGTATTACTTGCCACAGATGGCCATTGTGAAAGCATGTATAACTGGGTATAGTGGTACATGCCTGAAATCCCAGTACTTGGGAGGCTGAGGTAGGAGGATCATTGCAAGTTCAAGAGCAACCTGGGCTACAAAGTAAGCTCAAGGCCAGCCTGAACTGCATAGTGAGACCCTGTCTCAAAAAGACCAAAAAAAAAAAAAAAAAGTACATATAATTCAAAAATAAAACGCATATAACTAGTTTAATTGATTTGCACTACATTGAGCACTTATATGTTGTAAGATACATGTCACTTCATGTTCATATATGTTATCTCATGATTAACCTGTCATTGCAGTGCCATCACTTACATGGTATATTCTCATTTTTACAATTGAGAAAACTGAGATTGTGAGAAATTAAGTAACTCTCAAGTTAGGAGGTATTTTAAATTTCCAAACAACTACTGTATATAGATTTCACTTGCAAAGGATTATGTAAAGAGAATCTGGTGACTTTTGTGCAGCTGAAAATTAGAACAGAAGGTAGTGGGAGATGATTAACTTTTAAAATGGCCACTGCCATTATTTGATTGTTTCTTTGTAAATAAGAAGCAAATCTAGTGATGCATTAGGGGCAGACAAAGCAGAAAATCCCATGTGAAGCTGAAGCTTTTTCCTAGGAGGAGCCAGCCCTAGTACCCACCAGTGTCAGAGGAGCCAGCTGACCTTTGGCTTCTAAGGTCCACCAGTGTTAGCCATTATGTCTTCTCCCATTAGGACAAGGAGTGGCCCGGTGAGAAAAGCACTGCATGGAGACAGAGAAGCGAAGAGAAGAACTTTGGTGGGAGGGATATACTGAAGACTCAGCCTTGGCACTGAGCTACATCCTCAGTCTGTTTTTATTTTTTAATTTGGGACAAAAATCTCACTAAGCTGCTAAGTTGCCCGGGCTGAGCTTGAACTTCTGATCCTCCTGCCTCCAGGTGCTTTGGTTTTCTCTTGGCTATAACTTATTAACTGAAGTCAAGTTCATTTTCCTATGCCCTTGGGCTGGAGGTAAAGTTCTGATGGAAACCTGCAGAGATGGTTCTGTGAGGGCATTCCACGGTCAGAAGACAGAGGCAAGCAGTGTTTGTTTGCACCAGAAAATCCAGCTGCCTTGTGAAAGCACTCAATGTGCCCCTAACTCCCAACACAAAACAGATGTCTGGTACACGAAGGGGGAACACACAGTGCTCATAAGCTTGTAGGACTTTGTCCTGATAGTTTGGGAGAAGGACCGGAGAGGTGGTACTGTTATGCCAAGAACTGACAGCAGCGGCAACTGAGCAGGCCCCGTGACCTCGGAGAGGAGATGCTGGGGAGGCCCGCAGAGGCTGTTGCGTTCCCACCTGGGAGACTCAGCTTTGCGTGCTGCGCTGTGGGCTTTTGGCTAGGCTGTGGGAAGAGGTGTGATCTTGCAGGTCAGTGAAGGGGAGCTAGGATCAGGACAAAGACACCACTTGGAGCTCAGTTCTAGAAACTGCTCTACTGCTTTTTGTCAACATAATATTATTGAACGTCATGCACATCATAGCTTACATTATACAGCTATCCTAATAAATAAATGGTTGCCTGATTAGGTTAATCATGCTGGATAACTTTCAGGACAGGTTTACCAGGTAGAAATATTAATAAATAATGAACAACCAAGTATTCCTTAACCGAACAACCAGGCCCAGGAAGCCTGCATGCCTTCATTTTGAGCAGCTAGCACAATAACAGACCTTAAAATTCAAATACTGCCCACGAGAGTGGTGACAGCGAAAGGATTCAGCTTCCAGTTCCTTAACACACACTTAGTGTAGAGAACAATCTGCTCCTCAGATGAGTTTTTTTCTTCCTCTACCTCTTACTCTTTCATGCCTCTGCCAACAGACTCTTAGTTACGCTGGAACAGATCGACATCTGCATCCCAGCTCCACGATGTGCTAACCACAGGAGCTTAGCTGAGTAAGTCATTTCATATCTTTGTGCCTCGGTCTGTTCATCTGTGAACTAACAGGCTTATATGAAGAGGACGAGATGGACTAAAACACGTCACCTCACGCAGCCCGGGCGTGAAGGGTTTGGCGAGTCCTTGCTCACATCATCTTTGCCAGCTATCACCAACAGCATTTTTCTGTGTTAGCTGAGCTCTGTAATCTCACAACAGGTAATGAGGACTGTGTGCTTCCGGGAGCACTAAAAGAAAACATCACAGGAAAGGTTTAAAACATAGTCCCCACTTACCGGCCGGCACATAGCTGGTTTCCTTGCTGAGGTGGCAGAGCCTTCAGGGAGTAAACTCCACTCACCGAGGTGTTCCCAGGAGCCTGGCTGTGCCCCAGTGCCCGCCTGCTTGCCTCGCTCCGTCAGAGTTCTCTGTAGCTGTTCCTTTTAGTCCCTCTGACTCAGAGGGTCTTAGGTCGTTCAGACACGGCACTCTCCTACCCTGTCCTTGCTTCTACCTGCTGTCTATGACATCTGTCATCTTTTTTGACTGTTCAGCAGCTAAGCCCCACCCCTGTATTTGAGAGTCACCATTCTACCTCTCTCACCCCAGCACACATGTGCGCGTGCGTGTGCACACACATTTTGGTCTGGCAGGACCATTCCTGATGTGTGACTTGGGGCCACTATGCCTTGCCAGTGACTCATTGGCAGTCCCAGGTTCTCCAGATTCTCTTTCTGGAATCAGTTTTGGTTGCTTACAATTTAAGAAAAAAAAAAAAAAACTTGCCAGCTCCTCCTTGTCCTTCCTGCCCACTGTGGCTGTTGGCTCCCAAGATCCCTTGAGCTCCTGTGCCTCATTTATCTATGGGTTATGCACTTTGTCGTAGTTGCCTGCCTTTTTCCCCTGGGCTATTCTCTCCCTGAGGACAAGGATGAGAACTGTATAGCTCTTGGCAGTAACTCTACCATAGATCAGAGTGCCTGACACACAGTAGGCCCTCAAGAAAAGGGAAATAAATAATCACAAAACCTTAGTATACACCAGCCGACTGGAAGTAAGACAGTAGTGTCATGATGAGAATCAGCTAACTGGCCAGTTGCTTGGTATCCTGGCACCACTCCTAGTAAGATCCCAGGGGAACCCAGTTTCCTTTAGGCTTCTGCGAGGACGAAGGTCTTCCAACAGCATCCTGAGTAGGAGTGTGTGCTGCTGGCCACATCTTGAAGTGGGTGAGTAATTCCCCAGGCAGCACTTAGCTTCAAATCCTGGCTTAGAATGCAGTCATCTCCTGAAGCTTCCAGCTTAAAATGGAAAGTGACATTACTCATGGTGAAGGGCAGACAATAAAAAAACATTTAGGTGGGGTCCGACAATGGGGTGAGTACTCCCTGAAGACAGATGAGTCCATCTCTGCTCTGAGCACTCCGAGCCCTGGCAGACAGTTCAGTCATAGCAGGGCTTTTGAGCTAGCTATGCATCCAAATTAGCTCACCACGCAGCACCTTACTCTTTGGGGCATCAGGAGGTGTTTTGCTCCTCAGCCCGCAGCATGCATGATGGGAGGAAGCCCCTTGTATGAATACCAGAAGGCGGCAGAACATGAGCTTTGTTCCTCAACAAAATTGGATTCAAAACCCAGATCACAGACTTAGTAGCTCAGTGGTTCTGCGTAAGTCATCTAACTTCCCTGGCCCTCAAGTTTCTCATCTGTAAAATGAGCCAAATAATAGTACAATTCCGGGCCACTGGGGTAAGTACATAAGGCCATGAACACAGGGCCACAGAGCTCAATGCCTGCGGTGCCACCAACACATGCCAGGCAGTAGCGGTTCTTAGGGACTGTGTTCCTCGAACTTCAAGGGCCTCCGTTCACTCCTCCACCCTTAATGTCTCTGTTTCTTTGGTAAGTCGCCCAGTCTCCACACTCTCACTCTTTCCAAGGGTCACCTTATGCCTCTGACACCCTCCTGAGCTCAGCTCACACACTCCAGATTCCCTCCAGGGTCACTGCTCTTCATTTCTAAGGTGTCTTTTTGTCACTGGCTAGGTGTCTGTCAGCTTGTGTACAAGACCCCACTATGCAGCGCCCACCCTGTCACTAGGTCTTCTCCACTTCAGAATCTATGACCTGGCACACCAAGAAGCAACATTTATGAGTATGATTTTAATGAAGGCTTGTGGATAGATTGTGCATAAGGCCATTAAAGAATTGGGGCTCAGAACCAGTTTCCAGGGCCCCAGGATAACGGACCTACAACTACAGAAAGCAAAGGAGGCCCAAGTCCAGTTCTATAAAAGCTGAGCATAGGGTGGTAACGCTGACAATAAAAAAATTACAGATGGTGCATTTTCCCTTAGGGAAGGACATGCCACCATCTTTCTTGAGAGCTTGTTTGGAGGTGCTAATGGGGGAGCGCAGCTACTCATACACCCTTGACGGAGGAACCGTCCCCCTCTATCAGGAGTGGTCGTGCTGTTGGACTGAGTGTGCAGCTTCAGAAGAGACGCACACGGAGCATTGAGGGAGGAAGGGGACACCCACCCAGCCAGCCAGATCAGCCAAATCACTCTGCTCATCAACAGGGTGACAGATGTCCTAACCAGATCGCCCTTACATCCACCACCAACTTGCTAACAATAAATTTATTTAATGAGTTAAAAAATCAGATTCAGACTTTCAAAAGGAATGTATACTTTGCCTAAAGCAGGTTCTGTGCATGTACAAGTGCTGAGGCCCTTAGCATTGAGCAGGTAGCTCTACGCTGATGAACCAGAGACACACTGAGCGGCTGTTGTGCTAGGTTTTAGAAAATGTACCATATTTGACCACAAATGCCTAGATTTACCTATTCATCATTTTAGCACATATCCTAATTATTCACTTATCCAGCACATTTAATATGTAGCTTTCTTTATGCTGAGCACACTTGGTGAATACCATAGAAGATATTATAAAAACAAATAAGTAAGCAAGTAAGTTGTTTCAAACCCTGGATTCCATGAGCTTAAGACCCAGCAGAGGTTAATTTACAGTAATGACTTTCATGGGAAAAAGTGTGGAAAATGTCCCAAACAAAGCATCTAGTTTTAACATGAATCCTTACCAGGTACCAATCACTTATGATGGAGATTTGGGGAAGAGGTCATTTGAGCTGGTTTGTATACCTGACTAGGTTCTCTACAGGCCCAGACTCGCAGGTGCACCAGGCAGAGTGTTCCGCATAGACAACAACAGCTGGAAAGAGGCAAGGTGGGAACAGGAAGCAGTCCGGGTGGGGTTCAGGGCACCGTACACAGGAGTTGGTGGAGCAGGGAGGCTGGAAAGATCTCTCTGAGCTAGATCTTACATCGCACCGCTGGCTCAGCATCTCTACTTGGATATCAACTCGCTATCTTAAAGTTAACATGGACCGGATAGAATTGTTGATTCCTCTACCCAACTCCCAAGCTATTTGTTTGGGAATATTTCACATCTTAGTAAATAGGTCTCCAGCCCAAACAGGAAATCAGCGTTTCTCTCCTGCACCTCTCCCCATCCAATTCATTGGCAAGCTCTACTACGTCCAAAGTGCGTCACCCACCTGATCTCTCTATCTTCTCCACTACTTCTGGCGTGTCCCAAGACGCCGCCATCCCTACCTGCCTCCGGTTCCTGTCCCTGACTGTCCAGAGCACTGTGCTTCACACAGATTCTATCCTGTTTCTTGCTCAGAGCCCTCTAACAGAGGCAGGGGACATAGCTCAGTGGTGGAGAACATGCTTAGCATGTATATTTCCTAGACTCCAGCCCTAGCAAACAAACAAAAACACCAAGATACAAAAGGCTGGCTTCTTCTGGAAAAGGAAACTGCATGATGGGGCAAGGGGACAACATTTTTTCCTGAAATTACTTCAGATCTTTATTTATGGAAAAGAAATGAAAGATGAGTGAGAAAGTTGAAATCTCCCTGGGTTCCCTTTTGCATAACATTTCTATCTCCCTTCTTCCGAAGATACCATGTGTGTGTATGTGTGTGTGTGTGTCCACTCTACATAAACACTGTGCCCAGTGCATATTGCCAGCAATTTGCTTTTAGCCGTTTAATATTGTTCTTCAAGTAATTCATTTTCATACATCATTGGTAATACTTGAAACTATAAGAAATTTCAAACTGATAGTTTATGTTGTATTTATATATAATCGCCAGAGATGGACATTAATGCTACTTTTAATTTTTCACTATTATGAAAACTGCTGCCATGAACATCTCTCTATATAGGGCTTTGTATGATACTGTCTATCTTTTTGAACTTTTTAACTTTTTATATATATTTTAACAGACATTTAAAAAAATTTAATTTCTTTAAAAACCTACAGAGTAGTGTTTCTCATAGTGTGAGTCCAGGAACACTACAATCAGAATGATATGGAACCTTTGTCTTCAGCTGCAGATTTCTGCCTACCTCAGGCTACTGAGTCAGGACCTTCAGGGCTGAGCCCGGGACTGCACTGTGATAAGCTGCCCGGTGTGAACCTTAGACGTGGTCCAGTGGGAGGCACTGGGCCAACAGGTAGGGCCCAGGGAAAGGCAAGAGCAGTGAGCCAGGGGCAGAAACAGGGTTGTGGGGAAGGGTTGCAGAGTGGCGCTGACTGACAGCTTTTCTGTGCCTGGGCGTGATCTACGTCCAGTATCACTTCAAGCAGAATGGTGAGGGAATCTATGGGCTTCATTAGGATAACACAGGAAAAGGTTTCAAAAGACAAGAAAGGTCAACACAGCTGTCAAAACATGGTCTGTGGCTTCTGTCCTCCCTGGCCTCAAATACTAGCCTGCTCACTCTCTGACTGTGTGACCTGGGGAGCGATGCAACCTCTCTGAGCTTCGGCTTCCTCAGCTGTAACAGGATAACAGTACTGCATAAGAATTTTGTGACACCTATGATTTAAGGCACAAAAACTGCTTAACCCAGAACCTCTTGCAGGGCTGATAAGTGCTGGTGGTGGTGGCATAAATGACGCCTGCAACAGTTACTGTGTGGCCCTTCTGTAGCCAATACATGTACATCTTACAGACGTCAGCTCCAAGTATTGTTATTTGAAACGCTAAGAGATTCTTAGCGTACATGTCATTTTAGTATCACTTGCTAGAAATCCCAAATATGTAATCCTCAATCACTCTATTATTTTCATAAGAAAATATCAACACAGAGTCAGCTATGAGATGCAGATTCTAGAAATGCATTATAATGGAAAATGAGGACCTCTTGTGTTGTTGGCTGTGAGAGGCCAAGTCAAAAGGGCAAACACTCTAAACTTTCCGTGGCACACACACTCAGCCCTAGCATATGCAGGCCTCACCCCCGCAGTGTGTCATAAGGTTCAGTGTCCATGGAGGGTCAATGCGGCTCATTGGCCTTGTGCTCTGCATAAGGCCAACAAGAGAGGCCAGGGCCCAGGGGTTGTGGCCAGGCTGGGCATCTGCCTGCAGACCAAGCACACATGCTAAGACCCCAGAGGTCCCCAGCACCCTTCTACCCTAGCCAACCGCTGTCTTTTCAGGGTCCTTCTTCATCGCAGCTGAGGGCAGGTGGTGAGAGCACTGGCTTGATCTGAGTATTAGTTTTGTTTAAGAGCTGGGTTACTTAACCTTTGATTTAAAAAAATACTGGGCTTCATTTTTTTTTTTAAAGCAGTTTGAGGGTCACAACAAAATTGAGCAGAATGTACAATGAGTTCCCCCTCCCCAGCTCCCAAATAGCTTCTCCAAAGATCACCATCATTCACCATGTTTGATACTGTTCACAGACCTATGTCTTTGTCACCCAGGGCTGTGGTTTACATTATGGCTTACTCGTGGTGTGCCATCATGGGTTTGACAAGTGCAGTGACATATATTTACTCTTAGAATATCAAATAGATGACTTCACAGTCCCCAAATCCTCCACGTTTCATGGATTCACCCCTCCCTTCCTCCTAAACACCTCGGGCAGTTTTCTGCCTGCAGAGTTTCAGTTCTTCCAGAGAGTCATATGGTAGAAGTCGGACAGCATTTAGCCTTGTTAGATGGGCTTCTTTCACTTAGTAATAAGTCCAAATTAGGATTCATTCCCCCATGTCTTCTTGTGGCTTGATGGCTCATTTTTTTTTAGTGCTGAATAATATTCCATCATGTGGACATGTAACCTCTTTTTAGGCCCAGTTTCCTGGGCTGCACTACAGCAGAACTGAGAGAATTAGTAATGAGGATAAACATAAACACTGAGTGAGTACTAGGTCCAGGCACTCTGCTTAGTTCTTCCTGCACCCTGTGCTGTGGGCATTCTTCATACTCACTTTGCAGAGGAAGAAACTGAAGCCCAGGCTGGTTAAATCATTGTGCAAGGCCACCTATTCAGGAAGGGCTCAGCCCGCAGTTTGGACCTGGCCATTCTGATTCCAGGTCTTAGTACAGACATCACTTGGAGAAATGTGTTCTGAGAAATGCATTAGTAGGAGGCTCTGTGGTGTGAACACCCTAGACTGTACTTGTACAAATGAAGGCAGCTATGGTGTCACTAGCCTTATAGTCTCCTGGGCCACCATTGTATATGTGGCCCACGGTTGACTGAAACGGCATTATGCAGTGCGCAACTGTATCTGGGCTACCAACTCCCAGGAAGTTTCTGAATGGTTTTGCAAATAGTAAAGATCTGTCACCAAATGGTGTCTCTTGTTATTGTTAATATTTTGAAGTGCGGCCGTTAACATTATAAGGTCACTGTTCTTCTCTAATGAAGAACAGATGTTCAGCATTATCTACTGCTCTGCCGTGGATGGGTCAGAGCACCAGGGCTAATGACTTAGGGAATGGATGCTCTGCAGAGAGGACTGGTGGTTACTGATTGTCCCTTACCAAGTGGGTTGTCCCGTTTGATGCAGTGATGACAGTTATCCCAAAGGCCCCCTACTGGAGGAAGCAGAAGCCCCCCAGGACCCTAGCAGTGCTCCATGGGCTTTGCCCTGCACTGTCTGTTTCCCCAGAGCCACTGACAGCCTGTAGATCCGGCCCTCATCCCAGCACACAGGCAGCCCCAGAAGCCCTGGGTCTGTTTGAATCTAGCCAGAGGTGTGGGCGCCTTGGCAGCCAGCTGTGACGGCCCTTCCCTGTCATACCCCGTGACAGTACCTGTGTGTCCCCACCGGCCTTGTAGTCAGTCTTGGCCTGGGCACATCTGCTCATTCCCTGTCCCCTCCACTTCCTTCTGCTCTGCTGGATTTCCAGACAGAGTCAAAAATGGGTTCACATCAAATAAGATTTGTTTTCCTTTGGTGTAATTTTCCATTTATAGCCGGCCTTCTCATGGGAAGCTTTGTCCTTCCTCTGTCTTGTTTTTTTCTGGGGATTTGGGATAAACTCTCAGTGGTTTTTGAGCCTTGTGGTCAGCAGCTCAGCCAGTCATTGATTCAGAATGTCTCCCAAAAGCCAGTGGCTACCTTTACAGAAGTTTATGCTAATTTTTGTGGCTTCTGAGACCTGGATGGTACTGTGCCCACACAGCCGGTGTGAGCTGTTTAAAAGAAACAGCCCACCCCGCTCTGCAGGACCTCCCCTACAGGGTGGGCCTGGTGAGGATGAGGGTGGTAATTACGGTAACAGTTGATACGGACAGCACCCTCCTGTGTGCTCTGCAGAGGTGATTATTCCCGTGAGGCCAGTGCTGTCCAGACCCCCTTTACTACACTGGAGGAAGTGAACACGCAGAAGTGAAAGCTGTGGTCGCTAGACCCCTTGAGGGGTCTGGCCCTGCTGACTCACTGGCCCAGCGGCCCCTCCGAGCCCTGAGCCGTAGCCAGCCAAACTTGGCTTGGTCCCTCGAATCCACTGTATGTCACAGTTCCTTTGCACATGCTCCCTCCTGCTTGGACACTGTTTCCCTTCGCTGGAGCTTATTCACCCTGGCCCATCTTTGAGACCTCCAGTGTACCTCTGTTTTAAAGATATCCTCCTGGACACCCTCCAACACACACATACACACACCGAACCCAGCCAGCTACTGCATGAAACTCTCACAGCACCACCTGCCTCTGCTCTGTGGCATTGGCTGGGATTTAAGTCCCGCTTTTATTTGCATAATTTTCCAATTAATGTCTGGCTTTCCCTCCAGACCATAGCTCCCCAGCTCCGTGAGGGCAGAGGCTTGGAAGTGCTGCCCGTGGGCAGCTCTCATGGCTCTTACCAGGCCTGACCGAAATGGCCTGTTTATCATCTGTCTCATCCCGTGGTCCATTAATTTCCTGAGGGTGGTGTCCAGGTCTTTTTCTAACAGTTCTCAACTCAGTAAATATTTGTTGAGTTGGACTGAATGAACCACACTTAATTGAACAGGGTAACTTGGGAGGGGCCAGCTGAAATCTCGGAACTTGTGACGGAGCAGGCCCACAAAATACAAACCTTAGTACCATCCCCTTGGAAATTGAGGATGTTTTTAGAGAGCATGTTAGCTTTTTTAAAAGAGCCCAGTTCACTTGTAATGAAGGAGCACATACGTCACTGAACTCTGGAGAGCAGACTAGAATGTAGGACTTTCCCAAAGAAGCATCGTATTGTGGCTGCAATTCCAAAGGAAGTGAGAAAGAGAGGCTGTCTGTCCCTCCAGGGTTCGTCTGAAGTTTAGTAAAAGTGAGGGCATAAATGATGACTGGAATCCCATTGACTGCGCATGGAATTTGGCACCTGTCAGGCCTGGGCTTGTGTCATTTCCTTATCTCTCTTGGATGACACCACCTGGCTCATCTACCAGGGCTGTCATCTGCTGTCAACTCCTCTTCAGGGCTGGATTGACCCTTGGTCTGGCAGAGGGGCCCTTGGATGGGAGGACGAGGGGAGACGGGCTTTTCTCCTCTCTGGAGGAGGTGCAGGGCAGGGACAAGCAGAGCGACCGGCCTGCTGTTCTCCCTCCGGGGCGTATGCAGACGGAGCCAGGTGACTGCAGGCTACCCCATCCAAACGGCCAGCCTCAGCTCAGCCCACCTGGGTGCCAAGGAAAATAGTTATTTGGAAAAACTGTTCTCGTTCATGCTGCCTCCTCCTCCTTGTCCTAACAGATCATGAGCATGCTCCTTGGAGGCTTGAATGGCTCCCTTCAGGACATTAGAAAGAAGCCATTTCTGAGTTTAGAGGATTCGCTGAAGTTAATTGAGTAGTGGCAGCAAGGAGAAATTAACAGGCAATTTGAAAAACACAGTGAGGCTCCAGGGGGCCATTGTGATGCTCTTAGATTTGCACATTTTGAGATAAAAACCAACCTGGTTATCGCATGTAAGGCTGAAAGCTGACACCGTTTTCACCTTGCCCACCGCTGGGACGTGCTCCTGGCATAGGAGGCACCCAGCAAGGATTGCACAGGGAGTCCTGAAAACCTGAGGCTGACCTGAAGTTCCGACACCCTCAGTCTCACTGTGCGCTGTTAAATGCTGCGAGCCGCCACATGTAGAATTGTTTGCCGCCCTGCTTTAGTCCCCGCTTATCCGAAATTATACAGTTTATTCCCGACAGTTAACAGACATAAGTAGAATGCTAACGGCTTGAGTCACATCAAAGAAAGGCATTTAAGAGAAAAAAAACAACTTTAGCTACTAAGAAACCATTTCTAGAGGAGGCAGAGCCCAGGGTAAGCTGAAAACAGAGCACCGATCCTGAAAGAGAACATCTTGGGGTTTCAGCGGCTACGGCAGAAGAAAGTCGAAGGTTCCTTGATGTTAGCATTGGAGAGCTAGCCGGCCCTGGGGTAGGCCGGACGCGGGCAAGTGCAGTGGAACTCGGGGCCAGAAGAGGGCGCGCTGAGCTAAGTGTGCCGCCGCCGAAACAGGGGGAGCCTTACAAAGAAGCAGTTTGAGGTTCCATCTCTGTTTTTTCCTGCATGGTTTTGTATTCTCTGCAGGAGGAGAAAGAGTTTTACCCGATCTATGCCAAATAATGATTTGATGACTTCACATATTAAATACCAAATCCCAGGCATATAATCTCCCTGCAATTTGTGAGCAAATTTCCCACACTGTAACTCTTTTAGCGGCTTAAACGTGCCCTCGGGAATCACCGCCTTCTTCAAGGAGGCATCCCCTATTCAGGAGGTGAGAGTTACTTAGGCACAAATGCGACCTCTCACAACGCCTTGATTCAAAGGAAAGTCTATACTCCTCAGGATGGAATACTTTAAGGCCTAGTTTTTTATTTATAAGCTTCCTTGGAAATACATCTTCTTGCACTTTGCATCCCCAGTCCTGGGATCCAGAAAGACCTGCTAGGACACAGCACATTTATGTGCGGACCCTGTTCTCGGCAAGGCTGGTATTAAAATTTTGTCCAATAGAAGGATTTGCATAAGTCCCCAGAGATCCGTGTATGAAGTTCACCTTAGTGCAGTTTTCCATAGCAAAAATTTAAAAACAAGATTGCATCAATAATGGAGTGAAAAATAAATTCTACAGCCAAGCCAGTGCCAAGCACTACAAGAAAAGAGACACATACATGAGTTTATGAGTAGAGGAAAAAGAAAGCCCTAGAACAATATGTATAAACTTACTCATAACTGATTTAAACCAGTGTGTGTGTGTGTGTGTGTGTGTGTGTGTGTGTGTGTGTGTACCCATAGATGGGAGAGGGAGGGGGTAGACAAGGAGGAAGTCACATTTTATTTCGATACTGTAGGTATTTTTCTAATATTTTGTTTTTTGAGAAAGGGCCTCACTCTATAGTTCAGGCTGGTTTTAAACTTACAATGTAGCCCAGGCTGGCCCAAACTCAAGATGATCCTCCTGCCTCAGCTTCCTGAGTGCTGGGATTATAAGTGTGCCTCACCATACCCCGCTTGGTGTTTTTCTAATTTAAAGGGAAAAACACTTTTGAAAAGCACTTTTAAAGCTCTGTAAAGAGAGGGCAAGAATGTTGTTCACTGACCTATCCCTTTAGCCCCAAACATGCTAAGTCCCTTCCACCTGAAGTTCTTTCACCCACCTGGGGCTCTTCCCCTGGCCCCTTGCCCCTCCTTTGCTCTGCTGAGCATCCTACAGGGAGCAGGAGGTCTCACACCCATCTCATGCTGTCCGGCTTCCTCTAGCCATCATAGAGCCCGCCCTTGTGCTGGCTGTCACCACGTCTCCACCACGCACTCACAGTTTCTCGCCCCAGGGACCACTAGGACTTTTAGTCACGCTTCAGACATTCTGAGGGTTTCACCAAGAGCACTGGCTTCTAGACTTCGGGCATGGTCTGCCTCTCTTTGCCTGTCCTGGATGAAAGGCCTGCCCAGGCTTCTTTTCCTTTAGCCACCCTTTGAAATATGGCTTCCCTGGCGGAGTGGGGAGGGTCGGGTCTGTCCTAGTCATCTCTCTTAGAGTATGAGTCCGTCTCAGCTTCTTCAGAGCCTACTGTGTCTCCCAAATGCCATCCTGTGCCTCCACCCCAAACTGCAGAGTCACAGCCCTGTCACCACCAAGAAACCTTCCTAGACACACTGCAGACACATCCCATGGGGAGGCCCACGTCTTCCTCCTCCTGTGGGTTAACGGCAGGCACAAGGGGTTACGAGGTAGCACCCGCTTCAGAGTCCTATTCCCCTCCCCTCAGTCATATGCATCCCCCCACAGTTCTACCTAAATAGCTAATCAGTGTTCCCTCCCTTTCGTCTTAGCTCAGATCAAAACATTCTCAATCTAGATCCGTGGCAATTGGTTTCTTCTTTTTCTCTCTGTAACTTATCCCTCTTAATTTATCCACAGTATAACCAACTTTGTCTTTGTAAGCCACAGATCTGACCATGCCTTGCCCTTGGTCACATTTCCTATGTTATTTCTCATGGGGCACAAACCAAACTTCTTAGCTGGCCAGCCAAAGCTCCGTATGACCCGGTTACAGCCTGCCTTTGTTCAGGCAGCAAACCAGGTGCACACTACAGGTCAGGCCTGGAGATACTTCTGTGATTAGAGAGATGTGGCCCCTGCCTTCATGGATACCAGAGCTCTACAGACAGCGTGCACATGTGCGAATGAAAGAGGAAGGGACAAAGGAAAATTGTAAATTGTGCTTTGGAGGATATGTCCTTCAGTACCAAAAAAACCATGTCAGAGAATAAACAATGGGCCAGCAGGCGAGACTCCTCGGAGAGTGGGTTGTGAGCTGGGCCGGGAGGAAGGGAAGGAGCGAGACACAGAAGACCTCCCTCAGGTCTTGTTCATGCTGCGCTCTGAGGGGCGTCTTCCCCGACTCTGCACTCCTTAGGGCGAACAGTGCTCTGGTCATCTGAGGACCCACTACCTGACACGGTAGGCTCCATAGTTATGAGATAAAAAGCTGGCTGGCTGCCTGGCTAGATGGATGGAGGGGAGGGTGGATGGGTGCACGCACTCTGAGCCATGCTAGGAGCAGCACTGAAGCCTTGGGTATGGGGCACTGGCTCGCATGGGGGAGGAACAGCTCTGAGTTCGCTTCTCTGCCCCTCTGCCTACCTGTCAGCCTTCTACTTCAGCATCATCGTGGTTGTGAAATGAGCACCAAAGTTTTTTCCCACATGGAAAGCAAGAGCACTTTTGTATTTTTCTTCAGTGAACAGCTCTTAGGCAGAGCTGGCTTCAGCTCCAAGGGGAATCTGAAAGCAGAAACACCAGAGGCGGCAGAGAGAGGGACTGAGTGCCCGGCCCTGTGGTTAGAATGCCGGGTTCACATACTGGCTGGGCCACTCACCCAGATCCGGAGACAGTTCACCACACCCCCAACTTCTTTAGCTAAGGCATATGAATAACAGCAGTACCCGCTTTCAGAGGGTACTCAGGGACCTCAAGGACACAGGCAGTGCCAGTATTAGAGGATGGCCATGTCTTCAGCCTGGCTTGTCCACAGGCCTCCCATGCATCAGAAAGAATCACAGCCAAAGATGACAAAGGACATGCACTTTGGACTCTTTTCCTGGTTGAAAGGGAGAGATTCTCCAGCTGGGAGCTCTGTGACTCCAGAGCAGTTTGACAGCGGCCACCGCCGGCAGCGCTGGTGGGTCTGTGTCTCATCTCCCTGTCTCTGTGTGGGCTGTTTTGCTGCCGAGCCAGCCAGGACCAGACCCTGGGACAGTTCTGCTTCACACAGTATGGCCCTGGTTTTTCTTAGTTTGTCTGTAGCTGTGGCTTCTTCACACAACCACACCTGTTAGGTAGCTGAAAACATCCTCGTTCTCACCTCAGTGAGAACTGAAGTGGTCCTGTGAGGCAGCACTGTGACTCTCGGATTCCTCTAGCTTTAGCCACCCCCTGCCCTCTCTGAGGTGGCACCTGGCTGTAGGAGAGGTAGGGGGTCACCCAGCCTCTCCCCAGAAGGGAAGAACTGAGATCTTCTGTGCAGGGTCCTCTGAGGCCCTGCTCTCCAGCATGAGCCCTTTGCCTGCTGTGTTCTCCCCACCCCATGACCTTTATGACTCAAGTTGGGGCTGCTGGTCTCTCTTGGCTGGGTCATGGCCCAGGGCGGCGCCTTGGCCGACCAGCTCTTGCTGGCCATGAGCCTCTGTCTCCCTGCCCGGGAGGTCTGCCCTGCCCCCACTGTGGGGTCACCCCAGCCTCTGGCTGGGAACACAGTATCTGTATCACATAGGGTCAGCACCGAAATCCACCCACTCACCATCTCATCGCACCCATTCAACCCCATGTCGCAGGAGCACCTTGTCCTCAGCATCCCCTCCACTCACCTGGGTGTTTCTAAAGCCAAAGCACACACATATATACATATGCAGTCATCCCGTCTTCTTTTCAGACTCCATCTTTGGGGCTAACCCTTGCACTATGCCTGTGGTACAGGCTGCACTGCACGTCTGCCAGGCCTCGCGCTCACGTGTGAAATGGGAGCACGAGCCATTTCACACATCTTCCTGCACATCTTAGAGGTTGATCCAACTGTCTTTTTGTCTATGTCCCCCCTTTCTTTTCTGGCTCCAGGTCACAGGTCTCTTGGCCCAGCCTCTGAGAAGGGTGCCCCCATGGTTGGGGTAAAAATACATTGCTTCATATTTGCAAAGCATTTCCCTCATGGCACCATTCCTGGGGTAGGCCGCCTTGGCATCCTTCAAGGCGTACTTCTTTCCCCTTGCAGTTATGTTCTTTCAGCAAATGTTACTGAGCACCAACACGCAGGCACCGTGCTGGCAATCCAGTCAGTAGCCACGGCACAAACAATACAGATGTTCTCATCTCCACACAGAAAGATGCTTGACATCACCAGCCACCGGGGAAATGCAAATCAAAAGCACAATCTTAACAGGATGGCTTTAATGACACAAGCAGACAATGGTAAGTGTTGACAAGGATGTAGAGAAATTGGAGTCCTCCTTGCTGGTGGGAATGCAAAATAGTGCCTCTGCTGCAGAAAACAATTTGGCACTTCTTTAAATGGTGAAGCATAGAGTTGTCATATGACCCAATGTCCCCACATCTAAGTGTACACCTAAGAGAAGTGAAAACATGTATTCATACAAAAGTGAGTCCACTTTTTGCATAGAATTCCTCATAATAGCCAAAAAAAACAAAAACCCAGATGTCCATCAAATGATAAATGGATAACAAAAGCCACACAATGGACTATTCGCTATAAAGAGAAATGAACACAACGTGGTGAACCCTGAAGACGTTGTGTGAGATGGGAGAAGCCAACCACAGAAAGACTCCAAGTTTATATGAAATGTTCAACACAGGCAAATCCATAGAGATTGAAAGTAAACTAGTGGCTGCCGAGGGCCAGTGGAAAGCAGAATAAGCAGGGAATGACTGCTTTAAAGGTGTTTTTAAGGGGTGGGCTGAGACTGTGCTGAAATTCGACAGTGTGAGTGAACTAAGAGGCATTGGCCTATACACTTCCCATGGTGAGCTGTATGGAATATGAATTACATCTCGGTAATGCTGCTAAGAAAGGTCCTTATCTCATTCTCTGATTTTCTCTCTTTGCCAATCTCTTAGCTTTCTTGAACAAGTATGAGTTACATTTGCAGACTTTCTCCAATGTAGTGATTAGACTGTAACATAGTAAATGGACACCCCTATCATGCTTTTTGAAACTTTATTTATTTATTTCTTGGTACCGGAATAGGACTCAGGACCTTACGCTTGCCAGGCAGGCGCTTGTGCCACCGAGCCATACCCCTGGCCCTGTAATGCTCTTTAAATAGCCATTTTTCCACCAGAAGGTGAGGTTCAAGAGGACAGAGATTTTTGTTTGCTCTGTTCCCATTTCTACCCATCATGCTTAACCTAGGGTCCAATATACAGAGGGGTCTCAATGCACGTTTGTTGAATGAATGAATGAGTGAGTGAAAGCTTGGCTGCTGCTCATAGAGCAAAGGGACACATGATCCCAGCCACGACTGCCAGTCATTCATCCACCCAGCACATCCGTCTGTAGCCACCTCAGTGTGTGGAGGGCACAGGTGATGCAGACATGTCTCTGCTCTGGACATTTAGAACAAACGAAATACGAATTCAGCCATTTTCACACTTCCATCAACCGCTGAAAGCAAATATGTAACATTTAATAAGGGTTGCTGAATTTGTAAGTTGTTTTTGAGTTCCTCTGCGTGAGGCTTCACAGGAAAGTCAGGCTGAGTGGAGGCTTATGCAAAGAAATAGAAGGGAGATGCTTAGGGGCAGAGGGCGGGTGAGAAAGGCAATTAGGAAAAAGCAAAATTTCCCACAGAGGAGTTTTGCCAGTTAGCTAGCATTTTCAAGTTGCAATTTCTGTGTCGTGTGGCAACAGGGGGTAAACCCAGGACGGGGTGAAGTGCCGTGTCCTCTGTGCCCTCCTTCATCTAGGGTCGGGGACGGCTTTGTGGAGAGGTGTGACTGGCAAGGGTGACTCAGTGGCTGAGAGGGGAGAGAACCAGGGTGTCTTAAAGAGCTGGGAAGAGTTAATGAAGTAGAATTGCCTCGGAACTGCCGTGGAAAACCATGGGTGGACGGCTAGGAGGTCAAGACAGGGGGCGAGGAGATGCGAGATGACGACACGAGTTGGAAGCCCAGCAGCCAGCTGGGCGGTGGGGTGGAGGCCGTGGGGTCAAAACAAGAGCAAAGTCACTCTCCAGCTAACGACTTTCCAAAATCCTTTGTTGTGCCTCCGTCTTGCCCCATGTTTTCATCTGAACGTGCAGAGATTTTAGGGAACCTTTCATGAGAAGGGGTGTCCACAGGGCTGGGGGGTGATTAAGGTAGGAGCAAAGCTCTTGAAGAAGGTGGGGTGAGGCTGAGAAGTTAAGATGCTTGGAGAAATGGGAGGAGGCAAGGAAGATGTGGGCAGAGTACAGTGCAAGGTCAAGAATGATGCTACAAGTCTGGCACAGATCACACAGGAGTTTGGGAAAGGGGAGACGTGGGCTAGAACAGGGGTCTGGACTGAGGGTGCTGTGAGTCAGGACATGAGTGGCTGCAGCTCAAGGACCTCCTGAGGCTTCACCTGACATCACAGCCAAAGGACACAGCCGGAGCCTGGGGGAGGCTGAGGCGCCAGGTGAGCCCAGGGAGCAGAAGCGAGGCAGGTTTTTCTCTTCTCCCTGCACCTTTGGTGCCTCCAGTGTGTTCTGTTTGCCAACTTCCTTCAGCAGGAGCAGGTGACAGAGATGGGCCTTGTCTTCTGAGGCAGTGTGGCCAGCTGGATAAGGGCAGGGAGTTTCGGGAAGATAGACCCAGGCTCTGCGGCTCACTAGCTCTGGGCTACAGACCCTGGACACTGAAGCCACCGCTCTAAGTCCTGTGTTCCTGTTTTCAAAAGCAGGAGTGTTGTTGGCATGAAGTGACAGAGTAGAGGCAGAGCTCCTAGCCCAGCACAGCACCTAAAATCAAGCCTCAGAGGCGCATGTTGTTAGAGTTTGAACATCTTGAAAATCAAACTATGTAGCGCTTTTTCTTAGTGATACACAAAATGATGGTGTGTCTTATTCAAGGCAACTTAAGTTTGATAACGTACACTGGGAGACATCCAGGAAGTGACCGTTGGGTGTTTGAGTCATGGCATCACTGACATCTGGGGTCTCCTTTTTTCTGCAGTCTCGTTAAGCCTTTTCCCTGGTAGCTAGTATTCTGGGGTCAGCCCGACTGAGGGCTAATCTCAGCTCCGCTAGTACTGCCTGCGAGAGCTGAACTCAGATCCACTGGTGCCTCACTGCACCTTGGTCTCCTCTTCTCTACAACAGGGACGGCAATGTTACTCACAGGGTTACTGTGAGGACAGAATGTGGTAACATGTAAACTTCTTAGTATAGTGCTACACTGCATAAATTAAATAATGATATGAATTATTAAACAATAGTACGTTATTATCTTTTTTGGGAGAGATTTGGGGTCGGATCTTGTTATATAGTTGTTATGGTTGATACATTGTGTCAACTTGGGGAATCTGGAGGTTTAACTGAATGATTCAGCAGGAGGCTGGGGTGCTTACTTTGTAAACATCCTGAGCCTGTGGGAGAGGAAGGCATGGAGATTGTGTGAGAGGTTCACGACCCCTTGGTGGGGGTAGGTTGTTTACAATATAAGGGAAGAGAGGAGGCTGCTTGCAGCCATTCTTCCCTTTTTGCTCCGGTTGTTTTGCTGTGCTCTGCTGCTGTAAACAGTTTGCCCTCTGCCATGTGTCACTGCCTCTGAACCAGCCAAGTATGGACTGAAACCTCCACCAACTGTAAGCTAAATAAACCTTTCCTTCCTTCATTTTGGGCGTTGGGTATTTTGTCTCAGCAACAACAACAAAAAAGTAACCAAGACAATAGTTTAGACTGGCCTTGAACTTACTACGGAGCCCAGGCTGGCCTTGAACTCACAGTGGTCCTCCTGCTTCAGCCTCCCAAGTGCTGAGAAAACAGGTGTGCACCACCAGGCCCAGCTATTACATATGATACAAAAAGTCCTTATTTGCATTATTCCCAAGAGACCCTGGGACCCCCCCCCCCCCCCAACACACACACTACAAAGTACCCATCTGGGGCCTACATGGGAAAAGATGTCAGAACCCAAAGCACCCCGTAGGCTCTGCCTCAGCATCAAGTACACAGGTGCCCATCCCCTCTTTCCCTCCTGTCCCCACCCGCCCACCAGCGCTCTGCCTGAGTCCTCCACTCTGAACCAGGCTCTCTGTCCCTGCAGCACTCCCTCTTTAGGACTCTGGACACTGGGCTCGTTAGTTACTTCACAACCGTTTACCTTGGAGAGACAGTCACTCCCTCCTCCTCCGGAAAGGCCACCACACAGCCTGCTGGGCTTTCTGGGGCAGCGATTGACCTGCCCCACCCCCAGCCATCTTCCTGTTTCCTCCTGCACCCCTGCTTGCTTCATGCAGCTGGCTGCCTCTGTCTGTCCTTGCCAGAATTTTTGAGACACTCAGTGATGTAAGAAACAGCGTTTTCTCCTCAAAGCCTCTCCTCTCCCTAGGAGGCCTTGTTTGTCACTGTGGGTGAAGCTTTACCTTTGTAATGTCAGAACCTCCGGGTACCCTCAGATACCTGCAGTCCTTCCCTGTCCAAAGTTCTCCTAAGGCCCGGGAGCGTGGCTAAGGTTTCCTTCTCTAGTGTGACAAAGAGCTGTCCCTACAGGGAGGCCGGGAAGGCTGCAGGCGGGCGGGCTCTCTGAGCACTGAAGATGGAGCTCCTGGCTTCTCCCCAGCGTGGCTCTCTGCAAACCCTCTCGTCAAGGTGAGGCCCCTCCTGCAGCCTGTCTTTCATAAGTTGCCGGCTTCACCACCGAAAGCCCAGAGTCCGGAAATCCACGGGCCTCTCTAGTGTGGTGTCTGATAAAGTTTTGGACTTGGCTGAATGCAGCTTAGATAGCCCCAGGCTCAGCTCCAGGTCCTGTTACCATGGGGTTGGACCTGTCATGGAGTCCTGGGCCCAGCACATGCCCCTGGGGGGCTGTGGAATAGGAATATGGCTGCAGTGGTCGAGGGAACATGTCTAGTCCCCGTTTCTCAAAACTTGTTTCAGCCCCTGTAAAATCATGTTACACGAAGAGTAATGCACCAATTGGGATGTGGTGTAAGGTTCACGAGATCCAGCGGCACTGTGGCCTTGTTGAATTAGAGTCTAGAAAGTACAATGTGTTAGACAAGATTCCCGCTATTCCTCAGCAGTCTGTCCAGCTGCCTGTCTGACATGTCCCTCAAGACCTGGCCCCTCAGCCCAGATGTGGAGGACACCGTGGCATATGAACACATCTATGCTATAGATGAGATGGGCCAAGCTCAAGCAAAGTAAAATTGCAAAGCAAGGAAAGGCTGTCTCTCTTTAGTCCTTTTCTGTTGCTATAACAGTACTGCTGACCAGGGAATTTACAGAGAAGGAAGGTTTCTTTCAGCTGCTGCTTCTGTGCAGGGGGTCCAAGGTTGAGGGGCTGGATCTGATGAGGACCTTCTAGCCGGTAGGGACTCTGCAGCCTGGAGACAGCAGCACAGGTGGCGGGGATGTGTACCAGAGACAACATGGAATTGACTACAGACCACACAAGAGAGAACACATTAACCCACAGAGGGATCCATTGCTGCAGGAGGATCCAAGAAGCCTGCATGATGCAGTCACCTCTTAAGGGTCCCACATGGCCACCCCTCTGAAAAACTCACAATGGGGATTAAGTTTCCATGTGATTTTGGGTAGTGACATCAAACCACAGCCACCACCAACTTCTCAGTCCCTCTCAGGCTAGTGGGGAAAGAGGGAGAGAGAGAGGAGCAGACAGTCCCCCCACTGTCAGCGTCAGCAACAGGGTTGCGGGCTTTGGGGCTGTGAGATGGCCAGCCCTGGACTGTGTTCTCCCAGGATTTCTGGGGCTCCCTGTCACCTCATTCACATCCCCTACTGTTCGTGTCCCAGACAGGAATGGAGGAAGTGCATGCGCTGGTGGCTGTCTGTGTGCAGCAGTCTGGGAAACCAGCCCTTTGCCTTTCCCAACTTTCTCACCCTCACTGGCCCTTCTGGCCCAGCTCCTGCTGACTAGGGAGGCCACAGAGGTCCTGTCCAGACCAAGAGGCCACCGCCTGCCTGTCCCCATAAAGGGAGGCCTGTTTGGTACTGAGCAGGGCAACCCATGGAGGAGCCTGTGCCACACCACTCTTCTCCCCTAAGGAAGCAGACAGGACCCGGACAGTGAGGAAAGAGGAGGGTGCCCTGGTTAAATGCCCCCTCAGCTTGGTAGAGGTAGCTATGTGACAGGCAAGTTCTTTGCTTTGGGAGCGTGGATCCACCAGAGCTGGGTGATGGGTTGTGCGACCACCCAAATCCAGTCAGACCCAATCCATCTGGATTGAACAAACTGACATCTAACCCTTTGCCACCAAGCCAGCCAAAACGTTTAGGCTTTCTTTGAAAACTATTGCATCCGTTTCCTAGTTAATAAGTGTAGGAGAAGTAATAGCCACTCAGAGTCCTACATCTGTCGTGTCTCAGCGACTGTAACTTGTAGTACGACCTTGAGGAGACTGCCCTGGGCTTCCTGTCTCTTTCTGTTTTACGAGCCACCCCTGTGAAGAATTTTGTGAATAAGGAGCCTGGCCAGACACAGTGAGGGAACGAGGGTGGAGTTATGATTAAGGACACGGGCTTTAAAGTGAGGCTTCCTGCATTTAAATCCAGAAAGTCATTGTCTCTGAGCTTCTGCTACTTCACTTACAAAAGCAGACCAGTGCTAGGAACCAGCCTAAGCATGTGTCACCAGGTGCCGTAAGAGAATGCAAGTGAAGTTCTCAGCACAATGCCCTGCTTATAAATAAGATGCATTATAGCAGCTCATAATTTTAGCTCTTATTTTTGTTGTTCTGATTACTCAGGATGAATAAATTCAGCTTCTTGTCCTTGACTGAGGCTGAGAAGCTACATCATAAACAGAACAGGTGCCAAGAGCTGGCGTGGAAGGAGGCAGGGGTGGAGGGGGGGTTCATGGAAGGAGGGACAAACAGACTTTATAGGTGTGGAACAGAATTGCTTGAGCAAAAGCCTGGGCAGGGGAGGTAGAGGGTATCCCTTCCGGGCGAGAGGCTGAAGCCCCTGAGCAGGGGCTTTCTAGCAATGTACATTGTTAGTGCAGGCTGGTTTGGAGTCGGAGCATGGAGGGCCTCAAAGGATGCCGTTCCAAAGCGTCCGGGCTTTCATCTGCAGGCAAATAAAAGTGGAGCCAGCGGAGCTTTTCTGAGAAGGGAATTTGGGAAGCGCTCCTGGAAACATTTTATAAGAAAATCTGGGTTGCTGATGAGGGCGGGCAGAGACAGAGTTGAGGCTGTGGAGGACAGCACCCTGTATTTCTGTCTTTGAAAAATTAACCAGTCTTCCAGTCCTGGCTTAATGTTCATCTTCTTCCCTGGACTGTAAGCTAGCCGAGGCCTGGGCCCCTGGACGTCCTTCTCACCGGTGTAGCCCCAGTACAGTCCCTGGGGATAGTTGCTTGTTGAATCCAAACAGACAGAAGATCTTGACCTTGGAGCATAAAGGAGAGGGTGGCTTTGAGTCCCCACGGAGAGCAGGAAGAAGGAACAACCAGACCTGACTCAGGTTGGGTTAAGGCTGGAGGCGCCAGTGCAGAGCTATTTGCTGAGAGAATGGAGAAGCCTATTTGGCAGAGCAAATGGGGGCTCTCCGTGGGGTTTGTGACTGCTTACCCCCAGGCAGGTGGTGCAAGTGGGGCTCTGGGGAGAAGCAGAATGGGAGGAAGAGGCAGGGAAGTCAGAGCCGAGGGAAACAGGGCTCCTCAGGGGGAGCAGCCTGGAGAGGTGGACAGAGCCGCCACCTGCAGTCACCCATGTGCTTAGAGCACCCCAGCACATCCAGGTGTCTCAGAAGAGAAGCTCCAGGGGCTGGCGAGAAGAGGCCGGGTAGCGAGAAGAACCAAAGGGCACAGAGTCCCAGCATTTGACAGGCGTGTTGGGCCACACTGTCCAGAGCCACCAAGAGGCCAAACAAACGGAAAATGGGCACCGGAGCCTCAGGCCCCGTCTCCTGCCTCCCAGTCCTTCTGCAGATGGCCACTAGTGTCCTCCTGAAGGAAAGTCTGTGTGTGACAAACCTTGCCTCAGCAGCTTTCCCAGGCTTCCCGCTTCTGAGATCTTAAGGCCCGAAGCCCTTGGCCAAGCATTTAAGTGACTGCAAATCCAGTCTGAAAGGCCTCACCCTTTAGCACATCCTTCCCCATCCCAGCAACCCAAGCAGCTCCTCCTTCCCTGTGGCACACTGAGAACTTCCACGCCTCCACCAGTTGGGTCATGCTGTCCCCTCAGCCCGGAAGACTCTCCTCCATGTTCGGCTCCCCTTCGGTCCCTCGAGGCTGAGGGCTACCTCCGTCACAAAGCCTCCCTGGGCCTCCCTTGTAAGAAGGCTCCTTCTTTCCCTCAAGGACCCACAGCGTGGTACCTAGCAATAATTTCATTTCTTCGCCAACTGAGTTTTTGCCTTGTCTCTCCCCTCCATGAGCTCATGAAAGCAGGGAACACACGTTATCTTTGACTTCCTTGCAGTGTTTTCTTACTTACAGAAAGCACTCAACAAATACCAGCAAAGCAGATGCCCAGGTTAAGCCTGTCTTACCATCAAGTGTGTTAGCTGACCTTTCTGGGCCCTCTGATATTAAGACACACCCTCGCGCATACATGCTAAGACTTCTGAACACGTCCCATGGCTAGAGAGAAGCGGGAAAACTTGGCGTGGCCGTCGGAAGCGCTTTATCATTTGTGCTGCCTAGGACCGTGGTTTAGAGAAATTCCAACAAAATCCCACCATGATCATAAACATAGTCATTCCAAGGGCCAGGGGTTGGGAGGAAAAATTTCTTAACACTCATCTTACAAACTCAAAAAGCATCTGTTCATTATCTCTCATCCCCGGTCCTCCCAACAGGCGTGACACTATTTAGATGAAATTAATATACTGTTTCTTTACTCAATAACTGGCCGTTGATGTAAAAAAAATGTGGCCCAGATATGAGCCCAGCGTGGTCCTGTGAGGACCTACTGTGTGTCAGCACAGCACCTGCAGTAACAAGTGTGGTACCATAAATGAGTCTGGTCAGTTCCTTCCAAGGTCTGTGTTAGAGGCTAGACATTTTCTGTATTCTTCTACAAAACAACAATTCAGGATGGATCTAGACAGTCCTGCTTCTTTTTTCCTTTTTGGCCTCTTTTGTTTTTATTTTAGGAGAGGCAGTTATAAAACACAGCTGGCTCCGTGGAAAGGAAGACTACATTCTTGATGCAGCTGTGAGCAACAGAATTACTTAAGTCTATCTCTAATCTGACCAACCTGGCTCTTGGTAAGGAACGGGAAAAAGGGTGAATTGTCTTTAACACTTAGACTTTGACTTGCCCCTCTCTGAAAGAAACAAAGATACTGCATTTTGAGTGATTTTAAAATCCATTTTGCTTGGATCTTGCAGAATAGGACGGGAGGGGGGGTGTCTCCAAATCATGGAACTGGCGAGAAGTCCTCTCCATTTTGATAATAAACATTTTCTGCACATTTGTTCCCTCAGAAGAGCTTTGCCCATTCTACCTCATGTCTTCCGAGGTATGAGCCACTTATGTACGGGGAAATTGAGGCTCAGGAAAATGAGCCTTTGGTCACACAAACACACACGTATATACATAAATTGATGACAATGTAGTTAGCTGGATGGGTAAAGAGACATAAAATCACAGGGGAATGGGCTGGGGATGTTGCTCAGTGGTAGAGCGCTTGCCAAAATAATGGAACAAACTGGAAAGGTAACAGTGTTACAAGTATTTAATACCACTGCATGATGGGTAAATTTTTTCTCTAGAGTGATTAAATCTTAAATTTTCTATAATGAGATCTATATCCGGAATTAATTTTGAGTAACATATACTCATTAACTCAACAATTTCATTAGGCAAGTAGATTTTGAGTATCCACTATGTACCCGCCACGCTGTCTTCAAAACAATAAAAACTAAAAATGAGAAAAGAACCGATTTACTCATATCCTCACTCAGCTAACATTTGGGAGGATCTCCTGCTAGTCTTTCCCAGTGTTTAAAACACATTAGTGGCCAAGCCATATAATGCCAGAGCCCTGGTGTGTAGGTTTGCATCCAACCAGGCTCCAAACCCTGACTTTGCCACTTCTACCATGTGGCAGAGTGGCACCTCCCTGTAAGCCTCTTTTGCATCATCTGTAAGGATTGGTTCCTCCTCCCTGACCTTCTGGAGGGGTAAATGAGTTAATACAATTAGAGTTTTCCCAAGCACCACAAATAATAGCTATTATTATTGCCCTCTACAGAATCTGTACGAGGTGGCTCTGTGCCATATCCGAGGCTTTCTTTTGAAGAGCAGTAACACAAGAGTGTTTTCCTAAAGAGAAGGGGCCGCTGTTCAGGTCTTGTGGAAGGCTGAGATCATTTAGTCAAAGTAGGCTCTATCAAAGCCACGAATTTTGTCCTTGTTTTTTATTATGTTTCATTCCTAGTTAATCAGACAATTCCTCAAGAAGAGTGGATGAGGTCCATTTGGCCTCACATCCAGCAAAAGATGGAAAACACAGAGAGCTACCTGGCATAAAGAGAGAAAAGCATTTACATGCATTTCAGAGAAGTCGAAGGGCAAATGTCGGACAAAGCTTACTTTTCCTTTTTTTTTTTGTCTTTTTGAGACAGGGTCTCGTTATGTAGTTCAGGCTGGCCTTGAGCTCACTTTGTAGCTCAGGCTAGTCTCAAACTCATGACGATCCTCCTGCCTCATCCTCTCGAGTGCTGGGATTACAGGTATGAGCCACCACGCCCAGCTTACTTTTCTTTTCTTTTTTCTTTTTTTTTTTTTTTC